>JAMKCH010009431.1:0-28603 GCA_023653785.1 Ophioderma brevispina | reverse complement strand
TTTTGTTTGACCATAGATTTGATATATCAAATCATGCAAACTGCGATTTGACACAATAGTTGATACACTTTTGATACAAATTGATACCAAATTTCTAGCAAGGATTATTCCTTTTGTAATGTCAACCCGAGATTTAGATTTGGGCCATGATGTAAAATCCCGTGTGGGAGTCCCGGGGTGTTATTGAAGAGCTTAGGATATTGCGGGCATGAGTTACTCTCACGAGAAAACGTTTATTAACGTTGATGTGAATTGTCAATCCTCCTGCCCATGGACAGTGTGTTTGATCCATTTGTAGTGATACCGGTGAATTTGAGCGGTCTGTAAATTACACAATCGTGCTGGAAATAGCCGTTACTTCAGGCTAGGCTGTGCGAAGGTAATTAGTATGGAAGAAAAATACAAGCCAAGGCGTGGTCACCTCGACAAGGACCCTGTTTTGGTTACGGTGCATGAGAAGTTTGCAATCGAATGTTTTGTGGGGTAACCATTTTGTGAAGTTTGTATGAGTCCAGACTGTCGAATGCTTGAAAATATATCATGATTAATCATGTCAATTTGGAATCAATTGTGTGTGTTGTAAGCCAGTTTACCTCCGACAATTTCAGAAAAAACATAAAGGGTGGGGCATTTTTTTTGTAAGAGTCCATAGTGAAAAATGGGCCTCACTTTCAAAATATGTCCAACTTAATGGCAGTTCAAACGGACATATATATTTTCACTCTAAATTCATTGTATCAAACCCCCCAAAATGGTGACTCTTATTGGCTTCCATGAGTCAGTGGATCTTGATTCACACTGAATTCATGTATTAAGACGAACTCTAGTTGAGCTTTATTTGAGTCAGTGGCTCTTGATTCACTCTGAATTCATTATTAAGGTGACTATTAATTGAGCAATCCTTGAGTCAGGCTCCTGATTCACTCTGAATTATGTATTAAAGCGACTCTTAATTGAGCTTTCCTTGAGTCAGTGGCTCTTGATCACTCGGAATATGTATTAAGGTGACTATTAATTGAGCTTTCCTTGAGTCAGTGCTTTGATTCTCTCTGCATTCATGTATTAAGGTGACTCTTATCGAGCTTTCCTTGAGTCAGTGGCTCTGGATTCACTCTGAATTCATTAGTAAGGCACTCTTTAATTGAGCTTTCCTGAGTCAGGCTCTTGATTCACTTCTGAACTTCATGTTTAAGGTGGACTTTAATGAGCTTTCCTTGAGTCAGGGCTCTTGCTTCACTCTAATTCATTGATTTAAGGTTGACTCTAGTTGGCTTTCTTGCTTGAGTCAGGGCTCTTGATTCACTCTGAATTAATGTATTAAGGCGATCTTAATTGAGCTTGCCTTTGAGTCGTGGCTCTGATTCGCTCAAAATCATTGATAAGGCGACTCTTAATTGAGCTTTCTTTGTGTAGTGCTCTTGATTCACTCTGAATTCATGTATTAGGGCGACTCTTAATTGAGCTGTTCCTGGTCAGGGCTTTGATTCAATCTGAATTCATGTATTAAGGCGAGTCTTAATTGAGCTTTCCGTGAGTCAGAGTGGCCTCTTGATTCACTCTGAATTCGATGTTAAGGCGACTCTTAATTGAGGTTCCTTGAGTCAGTGGCTCTTGATTTACTCTGAATTCATGTATTCAGGTGACTCTTAATGAGCTTTCCTAGTCAGGGCTCTTGGATCTCTCGGATCATGTATTAAGGCGAGTCTTAATTGAGCAATCCTTGAGTCAGTGGCTCTTGATTCACTATGAACTTCAGGTATTAGGCGACTCTTAATGGAGCGTTCCTTGAGTTTTCAGTGGCTCTTGGGGGGGGGGGGGGGGTTTCAATATGAATTCATGTATTAAGGCGAGTCTTAATTGAGCAATCCTTGAGTCAGTGGCTCTTGATTCCTCTAAATTCATGTATGTAAGGCGACTCTTAATTCGAGCTTTCCTGAGTAGTGGCTCTTGATTCACTTGAATCATGTATAAGGAACTCTTAATTGGCTTTTCCTTTGAGTCAGTGGCTCGTGATTACGTCTGAATTCATGTTATTAAGGGACTCTAATGAGCTTTCCTTGTGGCAGTGACTCTTGATTCACTCTGAATTCATGTATTAAGGTGACTCTTAATTGAGCCTTACCCTTGAGTCAGTGGATCTTGCTTCACTCTGAATATGTATAAGGCCGATATCGTAATTGAGCTTTCCTTGTGTCAGTGGCTCTTGATTCACTTGAATTCATGTATTAAGGCGAATCTTAATTGAGCTTCCTTGAGTCCGTGGCTCTTGATTCACTCGGACTTGTATTAAGGCGACTCTTAATTGGAGCTTCCTTGAGTCAGTGGCTTTGATTCACTCTGAATTCATGTATTAGGGCGACTCTTAACATTGAGTTTCCTTGAGTAAGTGGCCTCTTGATTCACTTTGAATTCATGTATTAAAAGCGCGACTCTTAATTGCGCTTTCCTTGAGTCGTGGCTCTTGAGTCCACTCTGAATTCATTATGAAGGCGACTCTAGTGAGCTTTCCTTGGGTCACAGTGAAGTATGATTCACTCTGAATTCATGTATTAAGGTGACTCTTATTGAGCTACCCTTGAGTCAGTGGATCTTGATTCACTCTGAATTCATGTATTAAGGTCGACTCTTAATGAGCTTTCCTGTGTCAGTAGTGACTCTTTATTCACTATGTGAATTCATGTAGTAGGCGACCGTAATGGCTTTCCTGAGTCAGTGGCTCTGGATTCACTCTGAATTATGTATTAAGGCGACTCTTAATTGAGCTTTTCTTGAGTCAGCGGCTCTGATTCACTCGAATTCAGTATTAAGGCGACTCTTACTTGAGCTTCTTGAGTCAGTGGCTTGATTCACTCGGAATTCATGTATTAAGGCGACTCTTAATTGAGCTTTCCTTGAGTCAGGGGGCTTTTTGATTCACTCTGAATTCATGTATTAAGGCGACTCTTAATTGAGCTTTCCTGAGTCAGTGGCTCTGATTCACTCTGAATTCATGTATTAAGGCGACTCTTAATTGAGCTTTCCTTGAGTCAGTGGCTCTTGATTCACTCTGAATTCATGTATTAAGGCGACTCTTAATTGAGCTTTCCTTGAGTCAGTGGCTCTTGATTCACTCGGAATTCATGTATTAAGGCGACTCTTAATTGAGCTTTCCTTGAGTCAGTGGCTCTTGAATGGTTCCTCCAGGGGACTGTGAAACAGTTCCAAGAAGACCGCTGACTACAAGCGTTGGCATACTGCCATGGTTTTGATGGGATTTGTCTGTCAAATGACTATTACACTTACAAACTTCTTGCATCACATGACGAGATTCTTTTAGAATAGATTTTGTTGCAAACAAAATGAGATCAGGCTGTCCTTGTCTATCATTTTGAGGGGGGCATACAGTTCTAATAATTTTTGTGTTCCATTCTGAGATCGCAAAAAAGACACCATGTTCGATGTAAATCAATTTTGAAATTGACTAATGTCCGTTTTTGTTGGCATTTTAAACTGACCTTTCGTTGCCTGCATACTGTCGCATTTCACATTTTGAGGTTTTTTGGATGAAACTACTTAGTTCATCGATTTTTGCCATCCAGCAAGGTTCAATATTGGAGGGTGCCTAATTAATTAGTGTAAAATTATAGATGTTTGAATTTTCATCAAAAAATATAATATCCCGCATTCAATATGTCGTTATTTAAATTGCAATTCATTACAAGTGTTTGATATAGCGTTGTATTTTGCGATCCCAAACTTAAACAAAGTTCACATACAGATCTATTTTGAGTCTTTCACGTTCCTCGTAAAAAGTATTTTCACATAGTGATTATTATAGGGTCGTTATCGTATTTTGCAATATACGTTATTGTGATTTCACATACAGATTTATAACTTTGTAGCCAATTAAGATAATAACTGAAGGGTTTTTAAGGTGCATTTATGGTTTATAGTGGACTTTAAAAGATTTTATCCAAAACTTAACGTTTAGATGTTTCTTTGTTATGTCGTTTAACAGTTATAGCATGACATTTTGCGGGTAGATTTTAAACTGCCATTTTCTCAGAAAACGCGTTTTGTAAAATCGGACAGTTTGTGCAGCTGTGGCCGACGTGGTGATATCGGTACCTCGTATCACAGACTTGTTACTGGCTACTGGTTACTGGTTACTAACTGGTCTCAAAATATTTCCTAGGCTGCGAGAATAGATGATAATAGAACAGTGGGGGACAAACCGACAGAGAAGACTACAAAGAGATAACCTGTCTCGAAATATTCCTATGCTGCAAAGAGATATGCTAAAGAACAGGGGAAACAAACCGACAGAGAGACGGACAAGCGATACCTGCTCTCGAAATATTCCTAGGTGCGAGAGGGATGATAAAGAACAGGGGAAGAGAAACCGACAGAGATACGGACAAAGAATAATTGTCTCGAAACATATTCCTAGTCTTCGAGAGGGGGAGATAAAGAACAGGAAGTAAAACAACCAAAATTGTGTGTTTGGGGTATAAACACTTAGTAATGCCAAATGAAGGTCTGTGACACAGGTATCTGTTCATAATAACAGTAATTTCACACCGTGTGTTTGTTTGTTTTCTGTGCAGGTAACAATCCACTGGAGTAGATGCACTGGCTGTAAACGGTTGTATTTCAGGGCAGTGCTTTGTCTATAGCATTCATTACTCTTTGCGTTGACCACATTCATCCTTTTCAGGTTAAACCAGTTTTTGACTTGCCTTTTTTTCAGTTCTGTTCTTATTACATTTTAAATGTAGTGGCTAGGATCTCGCTCTTCTATGTGTTTTGTTTAACTGTTAAAATAAAAGCGAATTTAAAACAAGCAAACTCCTCCGTCACTTTGTTGTGGGACGCCATCATAGCTGACAAGACCACTTAGCAATCATGTGCTTACTATTTTTGGATGGGTGTGTGTCACTAAGAATGTTATTTTATCAAAAGACCTCAAATTGAAAAGTTGCAAGTAACTAATTGGAATAGGTGGAACATGGGATCTCTCATTGTTGATGAGGTTCCTAAAAGGTAAATGTTGCCAAGGTCAAAGGTATGTGAGGTCGAGTTGAAAAAGGCTCACAGTTTATATTCTTTGAATAAGCAAGCGTTGAGCCAAGCGAAACCGCGAAATCTGGTTGTTTTTTTTTTTGTATCTGATTTTGTTTTTTCTTGTACAGAGGCATCCCATTTGGGAGAGAAAGGTTGTGGTGCACAACATCTATGGAGACAACGCATGGCTTACACCTGCTAATGATAAAAGCTGCGACAACCAGCGGTTACGTGTGGTTGCTGTTCATAATGCTACCAACGTTATTAAAAGGGTAGTAAACTGTGATTTTTGATCTGGAAGGTGCTCTAATTATTTTTCAATTTTAAGCATCATTTTGCTCCTGTGTTTCGCCTACTGTGTACATGGCGTTTTCTCATTTAAATCAAAACATGGGAATAGCATCTTTGTCAGCTAAGATTGAAAGCTTTGTTGGTCATATACACGAGTTGTCAAGTTTCATTCTCTTTCACTCTTTCACTCCTTTTATTTGAGTCCTGTTTGTAATGAAACCTAATTACCATACCAATCCATATCATGAACATTTTGTCTTGTTACTTCCTTGGGTAAATTTAAGACCATTTAAGTATTTATAACAGAAATGTAATATGTTAATTACATTAATGCGCGTAAGGACCACTCTCCCGTCCATGTATCTTTTAGGGGGGGGGGGTACGGTGGTCGAAGCAGTGAAATTGAAGTGATTTTTAATTTTCCTAATCGTGGTATTACATGTTTACACATCATATTGTAGCCCTGGTCAAAAGTTTTAAAATTAATGTCAATTTGCTCTGGTTGCCATGGTAACCAGTAAGGCCTTGATTGGTAAACCAAGAACGAACGTAAATAAATAAACTAAAACAAGCTACTGGGACGAAACTTGGGTGGATATGCACGGGTGTTTAATCGCCAGGGAACCATGAAGCCGGTTTTTTGATACCGTTGCCATTGCAACCGACAATCGACCAATCACATTAATTTCATGGCTAATTTGAATTTGGAACAATTTGAAATCGGCCTTCATGGTTACAGCCCTATATGTGCTCATATGTGATGCCAAATTTCATGTGCAATAACATGTAGCGTTTGTTTTCGTTTTGGTTGTTTGCATATTAGACCTCGAAACATTTCGACCAAATTGAGGGCGCTTTTGATGTGGAATAGGGATTGTGTGTAAAAGTAAATTATACGGAATGATCATAATGCATTAATGAAAGAATCATCGAATCGGATTATCATTGTCTTGTAATTAATTTGTAAAATTATTTTCTTACTATCTCAGGGTGAGAAAACAATAATCTACATTCAAAATCACTTACCCAGATATTTAATTACTTTAAATTATGACAAAATTATATAAGTATTTTATTTACTTCGACTTACCAAAATAAATGCTTTAAATGGCGTATAAATAATATCTTTAAAAATCTCTTAAATATAACCCATTTAAATTTTTCACATGATAAAGTATAGGAGGGACGATGCGTTTTTGGCAAATTTCGCGTACACTGCTTCACTTCGACAGCAGATCCTCGGGGAACCGAATGGTCCAATTGCGCATCGAATAAAAAAGATTATGTAGATTCACAAATCTACACAATTAAGCCCTTGATTATCTCCATTTAGTGGATGGAACAATTATTTACCAAATGCAGACCCCATACCCCCCTGTAGTCTGATCAGAGATTTCTGAATATAATTTTAAATATATTGAATTAAAAATAATCAACTAAACTAAAGATAGTCACCTAGATATGTCAATTCCAAAGTTTGAGATGATCGGAGTTTTCGTTTTGATGCAGTAAACATTATGTGTATATAACAGGGCCATGGGATAATGTGTATAACAAATTCCGGATCCGAGAAATTTTTAAAACAAAGGTGTGCTTTTTCTATATGGAAGGACTCGATTTAGATTAGCTATTTCACACAGGGCTAGTATAGGACAAAGATTATGGACCTGAAAACACAATTATTAGAAAATTGAGGGCGCCCTCATCGGGTAAATCGTCTGAGTAGGCTTTTGTTAAAGCCAAAACTTTTAGTATGCTAGGGAAAAACTATTGTAATCTATTAAAGGGTTAACCACTTTTATCGAACATTATCTAAAACAAACGCTCTTTGTACGCATTTTGACCGAACAAATAGAATGAAAGAAGAGTGAGAATGGGGCAGAGTGAAGAGACGGAGAGCACGAAAAAGAGAAGCGGTACTGAGTAGGAAGAGGGAGAGAGTGATAGAGAAAGAGTGTCTAGGAAGAAGGGAGAGGAAGAAGGGATAGGAAAAGGGACATTCAATGTCAATATGTTTACCACTGGCTCAATAAAAACGCATGGTTATTTCTTACTGAAGGGAATTGGTAATTTTATGTTTTTAATCCTTTGTTTCAATAATGCGGTTTTTTTATTGCCAGACCACACACACGCTATGTTAAACATATTCCCGGTATTGTGTTTCAGATACTTTGGGCAAGGTTGTAGCCATTCGGTTGCAGGCTCCTTCTTCGGCGTGTTCTCATGGACAATGGTGGAAGGCTATACACTCTACAGGTTAATTATTGTAGTGTAAGGGACGGATCGTAGCTGTGGTTGCCTATACCTTATTGGATGGGGTCAGTTTCTGTATATCAATAATTCGGATCTTGTGGACTACCCTTATTCAAGTATGCCTACAACTTGAGCATTTGGCCCGTTTTGATCCCGTTTTCTGCCTCATATTGTCCACGGCCTATTCCTTTCTTTGCCTGCGGGTTCTGGATGTGGGGAAAATCTACTGAACTACTTGAAAAGCGTCTATTGTTTTCACAAAATTCTGATAATACACTCTGAGTGTGAGGTGTATCCGGCCACCCCCGTTGACGGGACAAACCAGGATTTAAAACTTGGGTTTAACTAACTAACTTCAATTTGCGCGTAAGTGATAGTTTAGGCTATTGGAACCACAGATATATTTTACACAAGAAAATAAAACATCACTTAAAAACAGGACGCTCAATGACATCCCAAGGGAATTGTTTAGGCGAACTTAAGTTGGTCGCAACTTTCGTCAACACTGTGTCTAGTAAATAAAACACACAAATATCCCCAGATTGGTCAAATAGGTGGATCCCATGGGAACAACTCCAGATATGGTTTCTTGTGTTAACCCCATTTCTGTCATCTGCCTGAATAGAATGAAACTGTAGTCATTTTATATAAAATCTGTCTGTTTAACCATAAGGGCACTTTTTGGGCTGAATCATTTCAAAGACTAGAAATGATTGAAAAGCTTTACAAATAATGCAAAAATATCAACTTTGAATTAAATATTGGGGCGTTACTATTTTTCAAAATATGCAAGTGTCTTCTTTTAAATAAGCAATTGTTTGACGTAACTGTTCACAGGGATGCCAGTTCTTATGACAGGTGGTCAGTAGCCGTTGGCCATGACCTATATGGAATTCACAGCAGTAGGGACGTTGTTGTTTGTTTTTCCATTTACACTTTTATCAGCAGCAATTATGGTCAAATATTAAAGAATAATGTTGCCTTTTGCCTAGGCCTAACCGTTCGTTTGCATATCATATTGCCTTTTGCATAGGCCAAACCCGTTGTGTGGTGTATCGTCATTGCTTGGCATAGGCCAAAAACCAGTTCGTTTGCTTATTTGCCTTTTACCTAGGCCAAAACTGGTCGTTTGATCATATTCAAAACTGTTCTCAAAATTCGCGATTGATACACAGGCGACGGACACTGCGACACAGGGATAACAGTGACGATGTGGGAGAGGATTCCCACCGGAAGCCATCGGATACTAACCACTGACCTCTCCACATTAATACGTATCTGAGTCGCAGTACATACTCTTGCTCCAAATATTGGAATCCACTTAGTATAAGCAATCATTACTCAACAAACAACTTTATAAACCGAATTGAAAACAACAGGATTTGCTTTTTGCACTTCGCAATATGGCAGGAAATAATGCACACAAAACCTGCTGGGTGCACATATTCCAATTCCACCCACATTTTTAATGGTTTATAATACAAACATTCCTTTAACTTTGACAATAAAGTGAAGCAAAATTGCCGCAGGGCCACATGGCAAAACTTCCTGTGGTTTCAATCGGGGACTATTCAACTATACGCCCAGCCCGCATAGTTAATGTAGAGTTCAGGTGAGCACGAACACGACAGACAGATATACTCGGCGTATTAGCAATAATGGACCTGTTTGATGAATAAGTTAAAAATCATACAATGTATTTAATCAATAAACGCATTTCTTTCCAGATGCTGGCTCTCTGACACACGAGGCTTATATGGGCATTTCTGGTCCAGTCCTTGGATGATAATACTTGTAGTATCAGGAATATGATGAAATTGTATGGGCAAAATTGCATGTACGCGAATCTCACTATATTGAAGTTTTCAAACCAATTTTTGACCAACACTGTTCATAGTGTTTATTATACAAACTTTTATGAAATATGGACCGACGACCTGAATAATCTTTTAATATCGAAATTATAGAGAATTAACCGTCTCCAAGCATTTTTAATAGGCATGCCTAGTTGATAATTTTCGAAACGTTTATGTGAGATCACCACCACTTAACATAAACCCTCTTTGTTGTCTTTCTGAGATTAGAAGGTGATAGTAAGTTATTGTTGAAACTTGTTTGACGATAACACAAACAACTGATTTTTTTTAGTTTGACAGTGATGTTATCAATGAAATGTTTAATCTGGATCAATTGCGATGTCGTATGACTTGTTTGAAGTAAATAAGTAAGTAAGTTTGATAGTCCATGGTGTCCTAAAAGAAAAAGCTGTATATGGAAAAATTTAGCAGGACATAATTAAAGTGGATAGATTTCTCAGGTGACATATCTGGTTCTTCTCGGTCCCTGCCAATTGCTGCCCATCTTTCTGGTCTTTGTTTCTCTTTCACGAGAGTGTAATGCCATGTGACAATAATGATGAATGGGGGACAGTGTAATGCACGAGGTCACAACATAATCTTATTGCAATTTTCCAATCTATTTTCATTAATGACAAAAAAAACACATACTAATCCATGCTTTGTGGGCCGCAAGCAATAGCTGGCAGGACGACTTAGCAATCCGTTGTGCGTGTTTGTACCATGTGTGTGTGTGTCTCACTTAACCCTGTCCCAACCATTGGTTTTTTGTACTACGTTCCCGACCGGGGGGGGTCCCCCCTATTTTTTTCTATTAAGCGATAAACATCATCTTGTTTTTGGTATCAGTGTGTAGCTACATATGTCCTTTCTCATCTTTAAACTCAATACAATCCATCTCAATTTTGCCAATTTGTAAGCAAAATCGCCAAAATCGATGGTTTTTCGACCGTTTTGCCATCATGCAAGCAAATTGATATTTACTTGGCAAATGATGGGTGCCAACGGAAGCATACACATTTTATTCCTCTAAATAATAAGAAAACATACCATTATTGGGACTTACCTTAGCATCATACTTACATAAGTACAATTTTTTTGGCATTTTACACAGTAAAGTATAGGAAGGTGCAACCACCCCCTACCTTCCGACTTTGACGGGAACCCTGACCTCCCTGAATCGGTACCCGTCCAATTTGTTTCTCTAAAATGTACCGTAAGGATGACTTACACAGGGCGGACTGGGAGTTTGTAGCGACCGCGGCCAAAGTTAATTAACCGGCCCTATCTGTGACCGTGAAAGCGTAACGAGCGAACGAACGCGACACCGTTGAACGGGTGAGAGAGGTCCACATTAGGGCCATGGGACCAAATTCATAGAAACCTCCTAAGCCTAGTGGCAACTAAAATGGGACTAGTTGCCAACTAGCCTTAGTTGATTGCTAGTTGATGAAAATTCATAAACCTCTAGTGTAGTTGCATTCTAAGAATCTTGCTTAAATTTAGAGGTGATCCAGAGAATCTAACTCATAGTTGGCAACTACTAAATCAGTTATATAAGTTGCTACAGTACATATATGAGCTTTATGAGATGTTACATTTTGAGTAATGAGATTTGCTTAGTAGAAAAATTAAACATCACATTTTATCAAAAGGCAGTTTTGCAGCAGATTAAAGAAATTCTTTAATATTTCTTTTCAATGTGAGTTACGTCATTTGTTTGTCAACTCCCGATATATAGTAAACACTGTAGAAATTCCTAAATAAAGAAACAGATTTTCCGTAAAATTTACGGAAAATCTGTTTTAGAAAACAAATAAAAATCTTAAAAAAAAAAAAAAACCATAAAAAATTGTTAATTTACGGAAATATTTCAAAAATTTCAGGCAGCACAATCTCCGGACTTTTTTTTCGGTTCCGTAGTTTTACGGGAAAAAATTCTGTAAAATACACATTTTTTCCATATATGAGACAAATTTCTGTTAAAATTATGTCAAAGTTCCGTTAAGTGACCAGAAATTTGTTTAAATTCCCCAAAAAGTGGAAATTATGCTGCAGAAATGTCCGTAAATTTCGGACGATTTTAAACAGTTGTAGCGTTTGCGCATGTGTACCGGCCTATATATACGGAAGCTACTACAAATATATTGGATCATTTGATCATGGTTCAAGGTGATCAAAGCATGTTAAAACACAAAAGGGAGGTCTTTAATGTATTGAATTTACATCCCCCACACTTGCACACAAGGCCATTTCCGCCCGAAAGCACCCCATTCTGTAGACAAAGATTGAGTAGTTTGGTAACTAGATTTTCCTAGTATGTAACTAGTTAGCAAGGTTCTTAGTAGTTTTAGTGAATTTCAATTTAGTTGTCAAATCCATAGTGCATATGGGGATTTTTAGAATTTACTAGCCTTAGTGCCAGCTTAAACTAGCAAGTTTTCTGAATTGGGCCTGGTATTTTAGGGAGTCAAATTACCCACCGCTTGCATTGCTCTCGTTCGTGGCTCGCTGATCTGCTGGCGTGCACTGGTTGGAACATTTGGCGGATTTCCCTCCACTTGAGAAGCACCGTAACAGAAGGAGCACGCTATATACCTAATAAAGTTTCAAACGCCCTGGTTTCAAACTGAGTCTACATTGTGAGTAAAAAAACAACACACCAACACACAATTAATTGACCCTTTTTTGAATTGCAACCTTGTATTCTAGTTCAGGAACTTGCGCCAACTGGGAAGACATGAAAATGGGCAAGAGTAAAATCCTACCACCAAAATTACAAACAAAAAGATATTTGCTTACAAAAAATAATATATTTACAGACGTTCAAATTTGCTAGTCCTCCAACAGCCCCCCCCCCCCCAACGCGGATCAACTCCATTATATTCCATCTGTGCTACTGCCGCCGCATCATCTGTCGGTCCTGCTTTAGGATTTCAAGCCCATAAAAGTAAGGTCCTGGTGACGTCAAGTCCTGCTGATCTTGGTTCCATTCTAACTCATGGTTTAAGGCCATCTGTTTCCAATAACTGTCGCGACGAGCTGTCAACATCTTGTTCGATGTGCCGACATGTGCTGATCCCCACCATTGTTCGTGTCTGCTGGCGCCGGATCCTCCACAATTCTTCCTTCCTCAAGGACGCACACCTGGTCATCTCCTCATTGCAAGTATATTACTTCTTTCTCCATCGACGTTTCGGCGAAAAGAGAAGGGACCATAACCACCATTTCCACCAAGCCAGTCCACACTGTAAATTTATTAAAGGCTAGTCAAGAGGCCTTTAAAAACAAAACGGTGGAGACATACTGCCTGACAATGTTGGGTGCTGATTGATCCATTTAGGAAAAGGCACTTGATTACCGATGCACCATATCTTTGAAGAAAGCAGGTGGTCTTCCAAGCAGCCATTCACAAACATGTGTGGATGTATTGCATGGTCTCTTTTTTCCAGAAGTTTATGCCTCCATATCTTTGATACGGATCCATTATAGTAAGGCGCGTGTTCCGATTGAATTTACTTTCGGCAATCCCAGATCATTACTGCGAGAACTCGATCTGGGGGGCCATTCAGTGTACACTGCTGTTGGCCGGGCATTTTGGATAGCTTGGATTTTTTTCCTTGAACTTCCCGTCCCAGTACGTCCTAGAATGTCCTCTGATTAGGTTGAACCTTGTTTCCAGTGCTTCTGACCCTCGATTCTGACCGCTTGGCATTAGGAATAGCTGGCGAAGGTTTTGCAATTCACAGCTGCAACACTTTGGGCACGACGGAACTCAGCTATAACCACGTATGCCATTTACGGGTGTGGATTATATTTCACGACGACATATCAAACACTATTGCTTAGTGTCCACAGACACGTTATTTCAATTCACTTTATCATATACACGTTAGGGAATAAATTCCAGTTTTAGAAGCAGGAGGAAACAAGAGTACCGAAAGAAAACCTGCGCAGGCGCCAAGGATGGACTGGAGATCAAAGGTACATGAAATCGCAGGCCCACCGAGGTTCTAAAATTGATGCGAATGAAGGAAGACCCACTGGGCGATAATCCAACCGTCTGATGCATGTTTGAATGCGGCAAAATTCCTACAAGACATACAACACTCTGTGTTCTTATTGCTCTGACAATTCTTGACAAAAACGGCAAATCCTTTTATATGTTTGTCCTAGTCATACTGAATTTGGCCAGTTCACCCCCCTGTTCCTTGAACTGTCTCTGTGATGTGCGGTCCATGCATGTATCACAAGGACATTAATTGACCCTCGTCTACCGAAGGGGGGTGGGTGGGTACCCACCCCATTCAGTTTTTTCCCCGGTTGCTTAAAAAACCCCTTTTGGTGCCAAATTATTTTATGTAATTGTCAATGGACATGTTACGCTCTTTCATCAAAAAACAACAACCACCAGGGTAATGTAGATACAGGGTGTCCCAAAATTGATGGAAAGAAGTACCAACATGCCTAACATCACACAGGAACATCACATACACTTGATTTTGATACCAATAGATAGCTATGGTCCCCCTCTTTCCATTGATACCAAAATGATTATCCCAACATGAATCTAGCATATTACGACTTCACAATGACGTCATAAAGGTCGCATGTGTACCAAAAAAGCTGCCATTTCCATAGACACACTAGTGAAAATTCAATTTTTTCGCCAAAAAGGCTAGAAATCAGATTTTCATGCGGTTTTTGACTCTACTTTGATGGGAAATGACTAGTTTAATATAAGACAGCATTTTAAGAGCTATAATAAGGTCTTTGATTCGCTAAAATTGCGACTATCAATTTTCCACCCTATATTCAGTATTTTCGGATTTTCCTCAACATATGTCGTCATGGTGACTTCAAAATGGGGATGTTGGTACTTATTCGTACTCAATTGCAATAAGAAACCTAAGCTATCCTGTGGTAACAATTACAGGAAGCGGTGTTCAGTAACCACCCCCCCCCCCCCCTTCGTGAGTTTTGTTCAAAAATGACTCAGGTAGACGAGGGGTCAACTGGTATCATGATATTCATGAAACTTACTTCTAAAACGTATGGGCCTTTTTTCTTTTAAAATGGGTACACTAGAAGAGCACCAGATTCAATTTCAAAAGTGGCAAGTTTGGTTGTTTTTTACTCCAGTCCAATTTTCCTTTCCCTTTTTGGTATTTTTTTCCTTTTTTCTTTTCTCTGTTTTTCTTCGTCCGCAAAGCGGTCCTGACGAAGCGGCCCGGCGGCAAACGCCGGAATCGCCCCCACTCCAGTCCGCGCCCTGAACTTACAATTACATAAAGCCTAGATCGTATTCTTGCAGTTTTTGTGCGACAGGGGATCATCCGTTAGGAGGGGGTGGTAACCATCGCTCCTCCGGGGGGGGGGGGGGGGTTAGACGAGGGTTAATGTTATTTCCATTGAAGATGTTAAATAACTTCGGAGTTGATAAAGCCACAACAGTGCCATTTTAACCTAGCAAGATGTGTAGGCAAGCAATGATTTGGCAAATACCACATTACTGCACAGAGTTGGGTGGTTGTCTCATGTACAGTACAAAGTCCCTCTGGTTCCCCTTCATTTAATTTTTCTAAGCAGCTAGAAACCTAACTTTCGTTGGATGACACCCACTCATCACAGTGAATAGTTCTTGGTTCATTGACACGTAAGGGATGAATCTGACCCATGGTCTGAGAGTAACCTTATGTGTAAAATGCCCAAAACCCGATAGTATTAAATTTAAACCAATAACTATATGTGAAGTTTGTAATCTCGTGTAATGGGCTGTGGTTTAAATAGAGGTTTTCCCGTTTATTTAACACTATTTGCATATATTAATCTGGTAAGTTACAAGTCGTCTTAGAAAATGATTGTGCATCTCGTGAAATAAATTTCTCAATAAACTTGTAATTCAGAGTATGACCACTGCATTTCCATAAATTTGTCTTTAGTTTCCGTCCTTGGAACAAGAATTCGTCTCACCTGTTGGGTCGACGGCCTTGCACAAATATAAATCGTCTTTGGTCATTATTTTTCATACTTTTAATCAATTATTCGTACCACAGTATTATACAAATACAGTGTAGAACCTATTTTCGTTTTGCAATAGGGGGGGGGGGGGCGCCAGACAATAAATTGACGGATAGGTAATTGGATGAAAGTCCAACATCATTTGGATCAACACTCCTAAAATGAAAATATATTATACCAAAGCAGTTTGAAAAACCTTGGCTCTCAATTTCTATATTTTGTACCTGATTAACATCGGGACGCCCAAAAATAATGCAAATTTGTCCAAAGTCACTTTCAGTTTTTTACATTTATTTAATGTCATTTCATGATCAAGAAATGTAAAAAAGAAAACATATACAGAAAAGTCAAAATAAAGAGAAAATAAAGATGTAAAATTATGAAAAAGAAAAAAGGGCTAGGTAAAAGAGGAAATAGATATATAAAGTATACCCTGTATCTATACACATGCATGCATGTATTCAAACGAAATCAATAAAAACAATTAAATCATTTTGTAAAGACGACATAACTTAGACATTATGTTGCTAACCACATGATTAGACGAAATTTACGTATATTTGGACGAAATAAAATGAGAATGGTATGAATAGCATTGGTCCAAATATGAATATAATTGACCAAAGACTAAATTAGTTTAGCAACAGACCTTTACCAATTTTATAGACGATAGTACTGTGGAACTGTATTTTTGTGAAAATTTCATATGCAATCTTACAACCAAGGTTTTTCTAAATGAAAATTGTATGAGGCATCCAAATACATGGGTGTCATGTTTAAAATGTGTTCTGGATGAATCTAAGGGGGCAATGTTAAAACTGGTTTATACCGGGGCAAAATATAAAACGGGGCAAAACGTGTTTTTAAAGTATATCATCATGTTCATACCTTTTCAAGGATTTCAGAAGGGTATAAGTTTTGCCCTATCTGAGTATTATAGTACAAAAGTTACAAGGTAAAATGGGTTCAAGGTCACCCTGGGGGTAAATGTCAGATTCATCGTTTTGTTCTAAAATGGTGCCAAATTGTTCGTCTTACTGTACAGAAGCCGAAATATAAAGGGCGCGGTTGTCATTACTTTTGATATAATTAATAGGGCAATATGGCCGTGGTCCACAGGGTCTATGGAGACCACTAGTTTAATCTCTAAAAGTCTCACTTTGATAGCTGAAACACAGAATCTATATACATTTTCTTATTTATATGAGCCATTAACGATTTAAACATTTTCAACAAAACCGGACCATTCTATAAATATGACCTTGAACTTTCTTGAGCTATTGACTAAAACACTGGTGCGTAATATGGCAACTTTAACTTTCTAGAACCTTATGAGCAGCCGAACAGACTGGTATAAATTTAAAACAATTTAAACACGTTTATTGTTTACCCCTGTACCAATGTTGCCTCCTTATAAAACACCCAGAAACATGGGTTTAAAATGCCCCCATTATTTTCAGATCCTCCATGGAATTGTATTGAAAAAACATTGGTGTCAAAATTGTATATGAAAACAAACTAAACCAAAACATCCATTACATTTCCCCATGTACTACGAAATGTAACTTAACCACATATGAAATATAACAAAAATAGTTTTAAATCAAACGGGAAAACCTATATTTAGGATCTATTTG
This sequence comes from Ophioderma brevispina, assembly GCA_023653785.1. Taxonomy (NCBI): domain Eukaryota; kingdom Metazoa; phylum Echinodermata; class Ophiuroidea; order Amphilepidida; family Ophiodermatidae; genus Ophioderma; species Ophioderma brevispina. Next base: position 11,502 of record JAMKCH010009431.1, on the reverse strand, counting down.
ATTGATAACTACCCACAATGTTTTCCACATTGCTGAACAGTCCAGAACAAGAATTTGCTGGCTATGGAAATCCTTGTGACTAATGTAGTGGACTGAATACTTGTTCACTTACCCTTTTACCACTAAATAACCAGCTCAGCCTGTATAAATTAAACAATGACATAATAACATCATGAGATTTTGATGACAGGAACAGGCTATTTTAAAATTGGGGCAAATTGGCCAAGTACCGTGTAAAAAGTGCCCATGTGGCCACTCACCTATGAAATGGATATGGGTGGTAAGGCTGGCTTTCCAAACCCAGATATTGGTGACAAGGACTGCGAAAAAATAGGTTTCTTTGGGGTTAGAGACGGACAAATTATCCCAACCTAGAGGTTTTTTCAAATGACAAATTGACAAAATTTTCGCCAAAAAAGGGCTCTTTTGGATATTTACACTTACATATTACGTACAACATCCACGTTAAAGCGATGGTTGTTTTTTAAAAGACTATTCTTTTTTTTAATTCACTTCAATTGGAAAGTTGAAATTCAATTGTAACCAACTCGTTCATAGGTGCCAACATGGATTCCCTCATATGTTGATGAGGTCAAGGTCACGTGGCCTAGTTCTAAGGTCATGTAGGTCGAGTTTGTAATAGGCTGGCGGCCACAGCTTACATTCGCTGAATGCGCGAGCGCGCAATCCGAGAACCGCGCATTCTAGTTCAAATTGGAATCCCCTCCACTATTGATGAGTTAAAGTTGGATGCAGTGTAACCATTAAGGCCCCCTTGAAACTCACCAATCACCCAAAAAATTCATCGATATAAAAAATCGGTCGATATTTATTGTTGCAGAGTAGTTCTAATTTTTACTCTGTAATTGCAATAGATTTTTCCAAAAATTAAATTCAGTGGTTTCATGTCATATGGTTGCTGAGAAATGGATTATAATGAATAATTCAAATTTCCAAGATGGCCGCCGTTACCATGGCAACGGAAAGGGAAAAGGTAAATTTTGCTATTAAATTTTTAATACTTGCTGGTCATATCAATATAGCAATTGTCCCATTGTATTTCCATACTTCCTCTAAAATAGGTTTGTTGAGTTTAAAGGGGCCTTAAATAGGTGCGATTTCCTTTATACGGCCACGTTCTGTGAAACCCTAAGAATGGTGAATGTGTGATTGCTATGGATCGGATAATTGTATTTCTTCGTATGTTTTGTGATGTAACGTTAGTTAATAGTTGAGAAGAAGCTATTAATGAATTTATTCATTTGGAATGGCATTGAACTTTCAGATAAAAAGCCACTTTGAAATAACCGATCAGTACACTTTTAACAAGTTCATTAAGATTCCATATATTCAACATTTGTTTGAATGTCACATATCACGGTTCCAATCATTTTAATAATTTATATCTTTTAATGATAATCATTCAAAGAATCTTAATTTTAAGAGCCTCCTTTCTATATTTGTGGCCACTGGGAACGTAATTTTTTTTAAAGTTATTTCTAAATTTAGATTACTATGTATACTAGTATTTTACTTTTAATCCAGATTAACATCACTATTCTTGCGATATTCCGATTAGTACACTTACGTCGCTGGGCGGAAAAACTTCATAGTGCATTTGGACCTTGAAAACAAAACCTCACATGGAGTAAAAACGGTTACATACAAACCTCATATGTAACATTTTCGCGAGACACCAAAACGGAATAATTTGCTGTAATGACATGCACTAGAAAAGTTTTCCTTTCTACTATATGTTAGGTAATTGCTCTCCAGATCTGAAATAGGAGTGCCATATGATTTACTATCATATTTAGTGATTCAAGCGATAAACCGATGTGACAAATGCACATATCAGGGTTTTAGCACTGGGGCCCCACTTTTTACATAGAGTTTGCATTTGACGACTGGAGTTCCATATGAGGTTTTTCCGCCCGCGACGAAATTCCTTAAAGATTCCATCATCAACATTTGGTTGAAGGTCACATACACGGTCCAAACATTTTTATAATGTATATCTTTAATGAGAATCCAATCAAAGAGCTTAATTGTCCGAGCCTGTCTAGCTATATTTGTAACCTGGGAAGTATTTATTTTTAAGTTAATGAAAGGTTAAGTTAGAAGTTTGGAAGATTTCTAAATTTAGATTACTACTTATCCTAGTATTTTACTTTTAATCCAATTAACATCACTATTCCTTGCGGCCGGTTACCTCCAAGACCGTAAGAGCTGCAACAGTCACGACTCATCAAAACATAGCTCTCGTAAGGTGAGTTGAAAACAGTTAATATGGGGGGTGGCTGCTCTGATTTTTCTTATTTTGCTGTCTTCTGATTTCAGAATACAGTTGCCTAGATTAGCTGTTGCATACGGTTTTAGGTTAAAGGCACTCGATGCCTGGGAAAAAATCGGACGTCACTGCGGAGTGTTATAACCAAGATCGCGCAGTCTGGCGGCTGGAGTCTATTAAAATATGTTTAATACGGGTGGCAACTGGGCCAATGCTGACCACTTTCCTTTTGATCCCCAGTAGGCTAGCACATGATTCTAACATCATTCATTAGTTTGTCAAAGGCTTAAGGAGTAAACCCTTTTTTTGTCCCCCCCCCAAAGGGGGGTAAATCTAGAGCGTAGCCCACAGGGAGTTAAGTGGTTTGAAAGCGAAGGGAGAATGTCGGCATCCCTTAATTGCTGAGTTTGGAAGTATTCTTAAATTTGTCTTCAATTGAATTAAATCCGTTGTTTTAGCTTGGATTCCGAGTCACATTGGGATTCAAGGCAACAATGAAAGGTTGATGGATGAGGAAAGAGCTCTTAATATGAATACCGAACAAAATGAGATTACATTTACAGATTTTAAGGGCTAAGTTAATAGATCACTGATCAGAAATAGGTGGCAAATCTTGGGATTCATTTGCCTAATAATTTAAAATGCATTGTTTTCAAACCCAAATGTTTTTTTGGGAGCTGTTGGTTAGTTCGGTTGGAATTGGACGAAGGGACGAGATTGGATTAGCACGATGTAAAATTGGTCATAATTATTAGGACCCATAGTCCATTTGCTTGAGGTTGAGCCCAGGTCCCTCGGTGTATTCCTGTGATTGTGCTCTTTCTGTGAAACATGTATTACGTGAGTGCGTTGATTATGCGCTTATTCTAGAAATTATTATAGTGTCCCAGATCTGAAAATATTTCAAGATATTCGCCTCTTCAGGTTATAAATTTCGAAGGAGGCCGCCGATTCCGATTCGGATTGTATACATATTTTTAACTTTTTAAAAAAGGTTGTGATGGTATTTATTGTGATGGATGTTTTAAGGTTTGATGTTTTTAAACGTAATATACTGATAAAACGTAATGCACGATATAATACAACAGGGAGTTAGGTGTACCCCCGCTGAGTCCTGCTGCAACTAATTCACTCATCCACGGTACCTTACGTATTGGTTTCACCTGTCATCTGATCAAAGCAACCAGACCGAGCGGTGGATTCTGATACTTGGCTACTAAACTAGTAACCATATTGTGATAAACTATCATTCGCTCGTGTGTTATGCAAAGTTTAGATGAAGATCTATCACCACAACAAGAGCAATGCCCAACTACTAGTGTCATCAGCAAGAACTCATCATCCAGACCTTCAGCCTAACTGAGGCACTCTAAATTTCCTCTACACTCCAAGATGACTATAGTTTTTAAATCTGCAAATGTACACTGCTTCACTTGGAACCTACAGACTCGATCGCACTCTTATGCATCTCTGCAGGCTTACATGGACTAGCTATCCCCAGACACTAATCAGGCCTTAAGATCTGCCATAAATAATAATCAGAATGTAGTAAGACTTGTTGTGCAAATTTATATCCAACACAGGCTGCTCAAATTGGCAACGTCAAGGGCGTGTTTGAAAACATAGACCGCCTCTGGCTCTTGCATCATCAAATCATGTTCCCATCAAGTTTAATGGTGGAGAGTTGTGTTTTGTTGTATGTTTGTTTGTTTTGATTGATTTTTTTTTCTGTAGAATCTTGACATCGACTTTCGATTTTCAAGTGCGGAGACAGTCATTCCGTATTGCATTGACTAACACATGCTGTAATTCTCCTTATTGCATTCTTATCTATTACTCTACTTGTGGTTCTGCGCTAACATTGTCACCTGCCATAACTTTTGTATGTGCTTGTTATGTTAAGGTAACTGTACAGGCGCGGAGCCATGGAGGGGGCGCAGGGGCTCGCTCTACCCCCCTGTAATTCTGGCAAAATCTTTGGAAAATTCAGCCCATTTTTGACAAGTTACAGCCTTCAGCCCCCCGGTATGTTACGTGGTTTTTCAAATCCTGGGATCCACCACTCCCCTTTGCTGTCCAATTATTTTGAATAATACAATAACATGTCATTATGGGACATTTTGGTGGTATTTAACAATTGAGTCATGATATCATATACCGGTCGGGACAGCCTAACGCTGATAATTATCAATACGGTCTTACTCCGCGGCTGATTAGTTGTCTTTTATGGTAATAATTAATCAATACTCTGCGGCTGATTAGAAATTTCTTTTAAGTAGATTATCAATACTCTCCGACTGATTAGATTTCTTTTATAGTATGATTTCATCCTCTCCTACTGATTAGATTTCTTTTATGGTATGTTTATCAATACTCTGTGGCTGATTAGATTTCTTTTATGGTATTATTATCAAGCTCTGGCGCTGATTATATTTTTATGTGTATGATTATCAATACTCTCTGACTGATTATATTTCTTTTCTTGGTACAACTTGATGATTATCATAACTCGCGGCTGATTAGATTTCTTTTATGTACATGATTATCAATACTCTGCGGCTGATTAGATCATCTTTTATGTATGATTTATCTATACTCTGCGGCTGATTAGATTATTGTAATGGTATGAATTATCATACTCCACACTGATTAGATTTCTTTTATGTATGATTATCAATACTCTCTGCGAACTGATTAGATTTCTTTTAAGGTATTTAGCAATACTCTGCGTCTGATTAGATTTCTTTTATGGTATGTTTATCAATACTCGGCGACTGAATTAGATTTCTTTTATTGTATTATTTATCAAGACTCCGCGACTGATTATATTCTTTTAATGTATGATGATCAATAACTCTGCGACTGATTAGATTTATTGTCTTTATGGTATGATTATCAATACTCTGCGGCTGATTAGATTTCTTTTTATGGTATGATTATCTAGAATCTGCGGCTGATTAGATTTTATTTTATGGTATGATTATCAATACTCCACACTGATTAGATTTCTTTTATGTATGATTATAATACTCTGCGACTCATTAGATTTCTTTTATGGTATGATTATCAATATCTGCGACTTATTAGATTTCTTTCTTATTGTATGATTATCAATACTCTCTGACTGATAGATTCTTTATGGTATGATTATCAATAAAAAAACCCGCTGCGACTGATTCGGATTTCTTTTAGGGTATGATATCATACTCTGCGACTGATTAGATTTCTTTTATGTTATGATATCAATGACTGTTCTGTCGACTGATTAGATTTCTTTTTTATGTATGATTATCAATACTCTGCGACTGATTAGATTTTCATTTCTATGGTATGATTATCAATTCTCTGCGACTGATTAGATTTCTTTTTTTGGTAAGATTATCCATACTCTGCGACTGCTTAGATTTCCCTTTTATTGGTAATTATTTAACCCCCCCCAAAGAAGTCAATCTTCTACTGCGACTTATTAGATTTTCTTTTATGGTATGATTATCAATAATCTGCGACTGATTAGATTTCTTTTATGGTAGATTATCAATACTCTGCGACTGATTAGATTTCTTCTTTTATGGGTCATGATTATCAATACGCTGCTACTTATTAGATTTCTTCTATGTATGTTATCAATACTCTTGCGACTGTAGATTTCTTTTTTATGTTGATTATCAAACTCTGCACTGATTAAGATTTCTTTTTATGGTATGATTAAGTCAATCCTCTAACGGCCTGATAGATTTCTTTTAATGGAGGATTATCAATACTCTGCGACTGATAGATTTCTTTATGGTATGATTATCATACTCGCGACTGATTGATTTCTTTTATGGTACTGATATCAATACTCTGCGACTGATTAGATTTCTTTTATGGTATGTTTATCAATTCTCTGCGACTGATTAGATTTCTTTTATGGTATGGATTATAATACTCTGGCGCTGATTAGATTCTTTTATGTATGATATCAATACCTCTGCGGCCTGAATTAGATTTCTTGTATGGGATGATATCTATACTCTGTTCGGCTGATTAGATTTAATTTATGTATGATATGCAATACTCCACGACTGATTAGATTTTCTTTGTATGGATGATTATCAATACTCACGACTGATTAGATTTCCTTTTATGGTAATTATTATCAATACTCCACGACTGATTAGATTTCTTTTTGGTATGATTATCAATACTCTCTGACTGATTAGATTTCTTTTCTGGTATGATTATCAATACTCTGCGACTTATTAGATTTCTTTTATTATGATTATCAATGACATCCTGCGACTGATTAGATTCTTTATGGTATGATTATCAATACTCTGCGTTGCTGCGACTGATTCGATTCTTTTATGGTATGATTAGCATACTCTGCGCCTGATTCAGATTTCTTTTATGTATGATTATCATCCTCTCTGTGCGACGATAGATTTCTTTTATGTATGATTATCAATAATCTGCGACTGATTAGATTTCTTTTATTGTATGAATTATCATATACTCGCTGCGACTGATTATATTTCTTTTAATGGTATGAGTTTCAATACTCTGGCACTGATTAAGATTTCTTTTTTGGTATGTTATCAATACTCTGCGACTGATTAGATTTTCTTTATGGTATGATTATCAATACTCTCTGACTGATTATATTTCTTTTATTGTAGGGGGGGGGGGTGGGATGATTATCAATAATCTGCGACTGATTAGATTTCTTTTATGGTATGTTTATCAATAATTCTCTGCGACTGATTAGATTTCTTTTTGGTATGATTATCAATACTCTGCGACTTATTAAGATTTCTTTTTATGGTATGATTATAATATCTTCGACTGATGAATTTATTTTATGGTAATGGATTTATCAATACTCCGGCGACCTGATGAAGATTTCCTTTTATGGTATATTATTCTTCTCTTGTTATGTTCAAAAAAAGCCTGAAAAAAATCAAATATTTTTAAATAATTGCATATTATGCGCGATATAAGGTGTCTACAGGCTGTCCAAATGTTTTTGGTTTTGTATGGTCTGTCCCATCTGCACCTTTCGTTTATTTGCTTAGTTAGGTTTTATTGTTCAATTCTGTTTTCTCGTTTTAATATGTTTTGCTTTAGCCCAATTATTGTTTTTTTGTTGTCCCGTACTTTATAGGTAATTAGAATTTTTTCGTCTATCATTAATTAACCTTGTAACATCTTAATCTTATCATGGTGCTATAATAATTCCCACGCCTTGCGTTCTTATTGGTATCCTCATCTCAATTGAATTTAAATGTCTATTTTCATATATTATATATTGTTGTTACTTGTTGTTGAGATGGAAATAATATGAACTGATGAATATGAAATAGGAATATGAAATACTCTACGCTGATTAGATTTCTTAATGGTATGATTATCAATACTCTCTGACTGATTATATTTCTAATTTATGGTATGGATTTATCAATTACTCTGCGCTTATTAGATTCTTTATGGTAATGATTATCATACTGCGACTGATTATATTTCTTTTTATGGTATGTTTCACAATACTCTGCTGCGACTGATTTATAGAGTTTCTTTTATGGTTGATTATCAATACTCTGCGGCTGATTAGATTTCTTTTAATGGTATGATTATCATACTCTGCTGCGGCTGAGAATTTCTTTTATGGTATGATTATCTATACTCTGCGGCTGATTAGATTTTATTTTATGGTATTATTAATCAATACTCACTACTGATTAGATTTCTTTTATGGTATTATTATTAATTTTTTAGGTTTTTTCTTTTTTTAAATTTTACTTTGGTAATGATTATCAATACTCTGGCGGAACTGATTAGATTTCTTATGGTAGTTATTATCAATACCCTGGCTACTGATTAGATTTCTTTATGGTATGATTATCAATACTACTGCGCGACTGATTAATTCTTTTTATGTATGATTATCAATACTCGGACTGATTAGATTTCTTTTCTGGTATGATACTCAATACTCTGCGGTGAATTAGATTTCTTATGGTATGATTATCTATAATCTGCGGCTGATAGATTATTTATATGGTATGATTATCAATACTCCACGATGATTAGGATTTCCTTCTTTATGGTATGATTAATCATACTCTGCGGACTGATTAGATTTCTTTTATGGTATGTTTATCAATACCTTCTCGGCACTTTTAGAATTCTTTTATTGTATGATTAGCAATACTCTGTCGACTGATTAGATTTCTTTATGGTATGATTACAATACTCTGCGACTGATTCGATTTTCTTTTATGGTATGATAATCATACTCTGAGACTGATTATAATTTCTTTTAGTGGTATGATATCAATACCTTGCGACCGATTAGATTTCTTTTTAGTGTATGATTTAATACTCTGGCGGATGTTTAATTTCTTTTATGGTATATTTATCAATACTCTGCGACTGATTAGATTTCTTTTTTTGGTATTATTATCAATACCTCTGCGACTGATTAGATTTCTTTTATGGTAAATGATTATACATACATCTGCGACTTATTAGATTTCTTTTATGGTATGTTTATCAATACCGCTGCGACTGATTAGATTTCTTTTATGGTAATGATTATCAATATCTGCGACTGATTAGATTTCTTTATGGATGATATCAATACTCTGCGACTTATCTAGATTTCTTTTATGGTAAGATTACTCATAACTCGGCGACTGATTAGATTTCTTTTATGTATGATTATCATACCTGCGACTGATTAGATTCTTTATGGTATGATTATAATACTCTACGGGCTGATTAGATTTTCTTTAATGGTATGATTATCAATAATCTGCGACTGATTAGATTTCTGTTATGGGAATGATATCAATACTCTGCGACTTATTATATTTCTTTTAATGTATGATTATCACTACTCTGCGACGATTAGATTCTTTATGGTATGATTATCAATACTCTGCGACTGATTAGATTTCTTTTATGTATATTATCAATACTTACCTACGGCTATTAATATCTTTAATGGTATTATTATCAATACTCTGCTACTGATTAGATTTCTTTATGGTATGATTAGCAATACTATCCTGCGACTTCTTAGATTTCTTTTATTGTATGATTATCAATACTCTCTGACTGATTATATTTCTTTATTGTATGATTATCAATCTCTGCGACTGCTTAGATTTCTTTGAATGGTATGTGTTCATTCAACACTCTGCGACTAGATTAGATTTCTTTTATGCGCCCACTATGCTTATCAATACCCTGCGACTGAATTAGATTTCTTTATGTCAATGATTATCAATTCTCTGCGACTGATTAGATTTCTTTTAATGGTATGATTATCACTACTCTGCGACTGATTAGATTTCTTTTATGGTATGATTATCAATACTCTAACTACTCTACGCCTGATTAGATTTCTTTTATGGTATGATATCAATACTCTGTGACTGATTAGATTTCTTTTTTATGGTATGATTATCATACTCTGCGACTGATTAGCTTTCTTTTCTGTTGATTATCAATAACTCTGCCTGCTGCGCTGATAATTGCTTTTATGGTTAGATATAAATACTCCCGCCGGCTGATTAGATGTCTTTTCTGGTATGATTATAACATCATTCGGCAAAACTATTGTTTTTTGAGCGACCGGCCGAAAGGACACGTTTGTATATAGAAGCGCCTCGATTTTTTTTTGTTGGTCCAAAACTGGGGACTTTTGGAATGTTTGTATTGCTTTTACATTTAATAACCTTCACCTTAATATTAAGCCTAAAACAGGTTCTTTGTATTATAAATTAGTAATTGCAGCACACTAAAACCAAACAATCAGTTTTTGAACACTTTTTTAAATAACCTCAGATGGTCCATGCCTTCTTATTTCTGTTTCCACCTGCCTAGAGATTCTTATTTACGAGTGGTATGTAACTTAACCATAACGAAGATCTTTTGACTTTAAACGGCTGGGAATAACCACCTGACCTCGACTTGAAATTATATGGCTCTAGGTGGCTATGTAATATTCCTTGGTATTAAAACTGTTTTAGTAATCAATGCTAATCCCTATCTACTCATTTCCCTATTTGATTTCGTATTTGGCTGGAAATGACACTCGGTGCCTTTATTGTAGCTTACGAGTAGCGGATTTTAATTTTTTCTCTGGTAGAGTTGGATGTCGTACCATTCGTTTCTGCTGCCAATACTGGGCGTGGGTTGGATCGCTGGACTTGCTGCAAATTACAACATTTACTCGTCTTACGCGTTCGTATTTTAAGCAAGGCCTCCCGGTAAGACCATGTTTAATGTGCTCAAGGTGATGGGGGAACAATATTGTAAATATAGAAGCCTGTTTCAATCGATTAACTAGAAACAACGAATCAACAGGCCCATGGTATCTTGCTACGCTGCAACCTTGGAACGATCGGGCTCGAGCGTTTATTTGACAACAATGTGGTGCAAACAACAGCAGTTGATGACGTCACAGACAGGGCCTCTATTGTAATCTATTGTTGGCATTCTGGGGAGGTACCACAAACCCAATCAACCAACAACTTCATTGTAGAGCTTGGTGTTTTCACAGTAACGGTACCTAAATGTAAACTTGTGACAAGATTTTCAAGCTGATTAAACCATGCCATTTTTGTAAAGTACTGTTATTGATTACCTTGCTAGAATTTAACCTGATTAGACACCGTTCCCATGTAGTAATCTAGATAAATAGCTGTGTGGAAACAATACAAATATTCAGATCTGAATATATATAATATAGTAGTAATAATAATAATAATAAAGCTGGTCCACTAACAAAATAATTCTTTTTAATTCGCTTTTTTTATCCTCTCCTTTCCTATAACGCAAATTATGTTAACAGTTATATAAATCAGTGTTGCACATTCTTCAAAATAGACAATGAATTGCTGCACTTTATAGGTACCTGTGAAAACACCCAGCTGGAATTTGAAGGCACAATTAAGTTCGGATAGGCCTTAGTGGAGTGCATTCGGGGATTTAATTGCATGCTTGATCGCATTAATAATTAACATTCTGCATTAGCGGGGCACTGTGAGCACGAGCGCTTTACCGCGAGTGCTCACAGTGGACCCGCTTATCCATATATTACTTTATTAATTGGCCTTCCAAGCATGCAATTATAACATCAATCAATCAATCAATCAATCCAATATTTATTTTTTGTTACTTTTTTTATTTTTTTTAAATACAATTTTAAATAATTATAAAAAATT
>JAMKCH010009430.1:0-69241 GCA_023653785.1 Ophioderma brevispina | reverse complement strand
TTTTAGGATATCCATTTCTCAATTTGACTTAATTGGTTGTAGAACACACATACCGAGAAACGTTTTGAAGGTTTATTGGATAAACAAATAGAAAACAAAGAAACCCAAGAAACTAGGTTTTGAACTTGCCACTATCGTAAATATGGCCTACATAAAAGGCGTGTTTTAATTTTCTGTCGTGTACAACGAACAATCATAATCGTTTTACATAAAGACGGCGTTTTTGGCTTATTTACCTCACGTGTGAGCTAATACATTGGTAAGCATTCCATTTCAAAGTGTGAAGCTAAACATTGGCAAAAAACAAACGGGTTTGCAAACAAATGGGGTCACTTTTTCTGAAAATGTCCTCGTGTCTTTAAGTTGAGCATGTGTATCCAATGACACTCATTTAAAGATATCCACCTTTATTAAGGAGTATTTTCGCTATCTGGTGCTGGCCTATTTCTATAGAAATAAAATGAAAAACAGGCTTGTGAAGATAATACAGGGTGAGCCAAAATGACCGTGATTGTGTCCGTCACTTTGTAAAGACAGTAAAATATATTTAACATCATCTGAAATCTTAATTCTTTCCCCAAGGGGGTCCTCTTGTATTCAAAGGTGAATATGATGCGTGAACAGAAAACCAACCGGCGATGTCGGCTCGACGTTGATAAGGGTGTCAAAAACATCCAATATGGAAAATGGTATTCTTTCTTAACCCTGAACTTGTGATATACGTATTTAGGGTATGTAATACTAACATGAAGGCTTAAGCAGAGACCAAAATCATCAAAAATACTGTAATCGGAAAAAAGCAAAGCAAGCATATTAAAGGGTGTAGGGTAATGTAGGCCTAACGAAACAATGCATGCTTACTTGTTTATGTTAGCACAATCAGACAAAAATACTTGTTTAGGGTGCTTTCGGAAGTCCATGTTCACCCATCATATTCACCTCTGAATACAAGTGGCCCGCGAGTCATTATCTTAATTTGTTGCAAAGATCATTCTCATCGTTGGGCATAGACCGGGCTGCAGTAGTTTGGGGGAATCAAGTAGTCCGATTTCGCTCTTCCACGGATTTCCATTAAATGAACGGCGTTTCAGCGAAGAATCAGTGTCCACAAGTAAATCGGGCTATTTTTAAACTGCAAAACAGTTGAATTGCCTATTTAATCCCACAAAATTCAGGCACAAATTTACATCGATTCCCTCTTTAACGTTTCTATGTCCCTCATCACTCCCATAACAACATTGAAAAATAAAAAAGAGAATTTAAACTAAAGAAGTACTTTTTATCAGTTTCTGGAGGAGTTGCAATGAATCATGCTATATGAAGGAACAGACTGGTGACAACCTTTGAAAGTGCATTCAAAAGGGGGGGGGGGGGGGTGGGGGGTGGGGGGGGGTGATCCCTGGAAAGGTAACACTGAATACTTTTTCGATGATCCCACACATTACTCATTGGATCAAGAGTGTCTTGCATAAGGACGTTGGTTACGCAATCGGCGAAGTATCTGATTTCTGCGCATTTAATATTGTCTAAATTATACCTTTCAATGACTTTGGGGTTTTGTCAAGTCAAGTTGTCACATTTGGATTGAAATGATAAAATGTCATCACCACCTCTTTTCCTAAATATCAGTGACCAGTAGATGTACATCATATCATGCTGCATTGACTCGAGCGAATGATAGCACTGTTTGATATCCCGTAAATCCGCTCGGTATGAGATAAAGCACTACAAATTACTTTTCACTGTATGGGTCAGTGGCTCTGTACTTCCAGATAAAAAGGATTTGAGGTGCCATCACCAGATTAAAGATTGAGCTTACATATTTTTCATGACCCAACACAAATACTCGTCCTCTTTCACGAATAACTAAATCTTAGTGCTTCTAACTGTGTGTTCAATAAACTTTGACCACATATTTCATCATTTTTCCGAAAAGGAAACAAAGATGAACAAAAAATCATGAAAGAAAGTTGTTTGGCAGACTGTGACCTAACAGCTTTGTGCAGAAACAAAACTTAACTTACAGTAACTTGCCGCGTAACCCCATTTCTTTTCAATTTACCGTGTTGTTAGCATATGTCGCTAGACCCCCTTCTTTAGTATTTTTCTAAATTGAATAGAAATGAGGTCCCGCAATAAGTTATGGATCTGGTTCTGCGCAAAAATGTTAGGTCACAGCTTACCAAGCAACATATCGACCGTGAGTTTTGTTCACATTAGTTGCTTTTTTCAATAAATGATGAAATATACAGTCAAAATTATTGAACTCACAGTATAACCTCAAAGTTTATTTTTATCGCGAACGAGGCCAGCTCAATCCAAACTGGATAGACGTTTCATATAGAAGTCCCAAGTATACAAAAGAGTTGCCATTGATTCCGTCCTGCGCTACTGCACAACATCATACAGTGCATGGCGGAATCAAAGGCAATGCTTCATTTGCGTACTTGAGACTTCTATGTGAAACGTCTACCCAAAACTGGGCGGGGATAACCAGTCTATAACACCTGACATCTATCCAACTGCATGGACAGTAACAAAGGCTCTGCAGTTCCAACTAAACAAAGGGGAATCTGAAGTCCTTTTATCCGCTGAATTTACTTGGATTTACTTGTCAATAATGCCATTATTTGCTTGAGTCAATGTAGCAGAGTGTATGTCCCTTGTTCACTGATATTCAGAAAAGAAATTGAGATGGCATTTTATTCATTTTCATGAAAATGTGCAACCTTTACAATTGCCATAACCAATAAATGGTAATTATAAAATTTATTATTATTTATAGTGGAAAAATGGAATACTTCTGCGAAGTATGTAATCAAAATGAACAATTTTTCCTTTGATCCCATGGCCAAATATGTTAGATATAAATTATTTAAAATGGCGGACACAATCAGGGTATTTTTTTACTCACCCTGTATTTTGTTCCTTTTAGAGGTTCGTAGTTAATAAAGTGCAGAACAAGAATATAAGAAATAAGAACAAGACAATTGTATTAGTTTTGGTGAAGGTTTTGGTTTCAATGCGAAAATAAATGCAAAATAGCCGTAGTTAATTTATTGGTATAAAATTAAAGTTATTTGTGATGGTTCGTGTTTGCAAATGTTTTGATCACAGCAGTTGTGTTGTAACATCTGTCCGTTTCCGACAGAAAATGAAAAATTACAAATTTTATCCAGAAAATGTAAATTCTAAAAAACACAAAAACAAACGATAAAATAAAAAATTAAAAAAAAACATTATATATATATATAATATATATATATATAATATATATATATATATACTACGTGAATCAAAAAAAATGTGCAACGGTTGCAGATGACCTTGACCTTGATAAAGTCATTGAATCATAGATTTGTTGTTGTTTTAATAAAGCAAATCTAATATACTTCCAAATGTTGAAAAAATGAAAGAAAATGATTAAAAAATAAGCCAGATATGACCAATTTTGTAAGCACACCCCTTTTTCTTCCATTCCAATGGGATTTACACAGTTAAGCAAGAATACGTCAATGTACGATATATGGGGAATAGCATTATGAAAGTAATGATGACGTATGCTATTTTGTTTAATTGATCTATGAATATCCATAATCACCTTCATTGATCTTCAAAAAGAATTTAATGTTCACACAAAATCTCCACCCAATTAATTCTGATGTGTAAATGAAAAGGGTTTCAACACTACTACTGTAATCCAGGTATAGATACAAGTTATGCCAATTAAAGGGACTAAACTCTTTTCAATATCCTAAACAATGGGAAGATCTTGTTTTCTTGCTCTGCAACAGGTGAATTGGTGTTCGGATTTGTCATATCAGTTGGCACATTGGTATTTGTAATTCATTGATTAATCCGTAGTTGAAATAATCAAGAAAATGTAGCATTAAGTTGACAAAGGCATCATGATATTGATATTGTACATTTTCACAAACACAAGTTTAATGTGTGTAATCCCATAGGAATGGCGAAAAAAGGGGTGTGCTTACAAATTTGGTCATATCTGGCTTATTATGTAATCGATTTCTTTCATTTTTTCAACATTTGGAAGTATATTAGATGTATTTTATAAAAACAAAAACAAATCTATGACATAGTGATTGCATTAAGGTCAAGATCATCTTTAATAAGTGCACAATTTTTTTTTTGATTCACATAGTATAGTATTTTGGCCAATATTATACAAATATATCTTCTTAGCGTATCCACAGGTCATTGTAATGGCTTGTGGTGGTGTCAGGATTTATTCAACTGAGTGTGCTGATCCGGGGCCGCGTGTATCCATGATACGGACGCTCCTGCCATGGCCCGCTATTTGAGGCTGGGGCGGATTGGAAACAGTCAGGGGTTTTCACCCTACTCTTATTCGACACTGACTGCGATATACATGTACAGTTGTGACTCTCTGTACACGGGACCGACGGCTTAACGTCCCCTCCAAAGGACGGGATGCTTTCATGATCCATTTGCCCAATTCCAAGTGGTGAACCATGGAGGAGAGCGGGATTCTGTATTTAATCAATATCTGGTATACAGATCAAATCCAAAATTTATAGTACCCGAATAAATCCCAGCAAGCACCCTAACCGCTATGCCACGCTCTCCTACAAATATATACTGACATGAGAGACTCTTGACCCGAGGTGACTGCAATAGTGCTATTTGCAAAATAGCACTATTACAGTCACCGAGGGACCATAGTTTTAACAGGAGGCTCGAATAAATGCAGTATATATTTGTTGTATATACGTCATTCATATATTCATTGTTCATTAATTGGTTAA
Organism: Ophioderma brevispina; assembly: GCA_023653785.1. Taxonomy (NCBI): domain Eukaryota; kingdom Metazoa; phylum Echinodermata; class Ophiuroidea; order Amphilepidida; family Ophiodermatidae; genus Ophioderma; species Ophioderma brevispina. The sequence goes on along the minus strand of JAMKCH010009430.1, from coordinate 64,454 downwards.
AAGATTTTATTAAAAGAATGAGGTTAAAATTGAGATTTAGCCTAGGCCTAGCCTACCAACATGACCCATGCCGGCAGTCAATATTGCAGTGTTGTCGTCAGCCTACTTACAGACTAAACCCCATCAACACGGACATGCTGTACTTAATCTGCTGGCTGTTTAGTGTTCACACTTTCAGCGCCATCAATGAAATTTGTCATTTCTTCATCACTTAACAGCTGGAATCTTGGCTGATTTGTAGCCGTAGGGGAGAGAGGGGTAAGTTGAGCCACAGGGTAAGATGAGCCACCCCCTCTAGAAAGAAGACAAAGAACTTATTTCACTTTACACTACTATCAGTACATTGCATAACGCAGGTTTCTTAAGTGTTAAAATGGAATTACTTGCACATACAATTAGAAAGTTGACCTAAAAAGTTTATTTTGGCACTTTTTATAACTTTCTGTAAAAAATGATTTTGTCAAATTCACCCTACAAGGATGAAAGCTATAATGGCACTCGTGTGTGTATTTGGGTGTGATATGTGAACATAACATTAGAAAACTGATTGTAACTGTAACAAGTTTTAGTTTGAAAGAGTCTTGCTTTTTGATTTAAATGGTCCCTATGGGGTAAGTTGAGCACCTGGACACGGGGTAAGTTGAGCATAGGAAAATGTGCACAATTTTCTCCCCAAAGAATCACATCAAAAATTACTTATTTTCAACATTTAGACTAAACTTTCACTATATCAAACATTTTTTTGGCAAAATACCTTGAAATAAAAAAAATTAAAACAAAAAGCCAAAATTGGATTTCAATGCTATGACACATATATTGTGCATTTCTATGGATGACTCAACTTACCCCGATATCTGGCTCAAGTTGCTCCACTCCTGGGGTAAGTTGAGCCGGTTTACAAAATATTTTTGCCACCTCACTGAAGGATAATCCAAATATTGGTCAAAAATTTGTGATACCTTAATCAAGTAAACATACACATGTTTCATTTGTAACACTGCATTTGCCTGCTACTATATTTCTCTGAGCAGAATGAAAGAGAATGCAAAAAGTGGCTCAACTTACCCCCTTCTCCCCCGTCACTGCATTTTCGCCTGCATCCATGTTGACCATGTGTTTTGATGATTATCATGATGCACAGGGCTGACATTGTAAGAACCATTTTTTTCAGTTATCTATTGTAGGTTGTCAGCCTTCATATTATATCATTCTCATCTCTAAATTGGGACGTCAAAGTTCACTTTATTAATATTTTACAAACTGCGCCATGAGTAGTGTGCTAAAACTGAAAGCCGTAAATAGTCTTTTTGGAAGCCGTAAATAGTTATTTTGAGAGCCGTAAATAGTTCTTTTCTGCAGAATGGTATGTTTATTTTTTGATAATGTGATACAGTTTTAACCAACCAAAGAACAAGAATATATGAATGACGTATATAATTCAGATTATATCTCAATGTTGAGACTTAAAAGTCCTGTGAGAATGTATGGATACTGTCTGTTTCTAGTTCAAGTCTAGGAGGAACGCCTCTGAAGAAACCATACGTCTGAGATTAACTTCTGTATTAGTGCTCCCGTAGCAAAAGAATCTCAAATATGCAAGAAAAAATGTATATATAAGGACGTAGAAAAGACCAAATTAAAATCGTAACATTGACCATGGTAGATCTTATTCAAACATTTCGTCGGCCGCGTCACATACTGACGTAATTGCAAAATAGGCATTTCGAGAAAAACCACTTTGACGATTTTGCGATTTTAATTTGCTCCATATTAAAACATATATTTCAATCAAAACCTAGTAGGAAATCGCCAAAATAAGTTAATTTCAAATATATTTCTAATCAACTTTCAATTTATTTAAATATGCCAAAATGATGTTAAATAAAATACGTCACTATGTGAAAACGACAAAATTTCAACATGTAAATAACAAATACGTCGCGAAAATACATCGTTTTGTGACGCGTTTGAGCAAATACGTCACTATGTGAAAACGACAAAATAGCAAATCTACCGTGAACTGAAAATACGTCGCACAAATACGTCAATATGTGACCTATGGGCCTGCGCAGAATATATTTCGACAAATACGTTGTTATGTGATGCGGACAATTCAACGTTTTACAAATACGGCACAATTAGTTAATTATTAATATTTTACTAATTAAGCCACTTTGAGGTTTGAAATTTTTGTGAATTTGTAGAGTAGTACAAAACAAACATAAATGCAAAATTTCTCCAAAAGTCCAAAATATCGAATACGTCACTCTGTGTGACGCGGCCGACGATTTGCATAATTATACTAATTAGTTCTCCCATAATACTAAGTCCTGTAAAGAAATGTGATAAATTGCTTTGTGAATTTTGTGGTAGAAAAAAAAATAAAAAATAAGACCCTCCATCCTTGACTGTGAGTTAATTATTTTTTTTCAATTTTGCCAATCAATGGCAGCAATAGCAAAGTAGCTCAACGAAACGGTCGGGTGTAATCAGAGAAAGAAAAGAAATATCTAGCTGTGTAAGTTGCCAATTTAGTGTGTATTAGCAAGGAAACACCATAATATTGACAGGTAAACGAACTGTGACGACGTGTCCATTTTTGTATTATGCGGGCTCTGGATGCTGACATCGGAAAATCGGCGGTGTAACGTAATGTGAAGGTGAGAGTTCACTTATCGAAGACACATGAACGTCTGCTGGCTGCAGAGGCGGGGAGGGGCTATAATCAGAGGTGTCCAACCTGCGGCCCGCGGGCCATTTGCGGCCCGCTAAGAGCTCTCATTTGAATAAATTTCCTGAATCTGAAACTGAACTTTTTAAACATTGTTGGAAAATTAGTCCAATTTCATCAATCTGAAACCAATTGTTTCTAAAAATTGTGGCGAAAATTAGTCCAATTTCCTCAAAATGAAGCCATTTTTTCCAAATTTGCTTAAAGGTCAACAAAATGGAAACTTTGTGTTAAATTTGACCAAACTTCTGCATCTTTTCTATTGTTATGGCTCCCTTTTGTGGTAAATATTGGTATAAATATGGGTCCTACTTCACGACTTTTGTAGGCACGTCATAAACCAAACTTGAGAGCCGCAATTGGTTATTTGCGGCCCGCAATAGTTGTGGATTGCGGCCCCTGTGTCAAAAAGGTTGGACACCCCTGGGCTATATGGACGGCACATCACAGTCCATTGGTTCTTCACCTCAGGATGATTTTTGATCATCAAATGCTTCTCTTGGTTCTTTCTTGATTTTGACGAGTATCGTATGTTTCTCTTGGTTCTTGAATTGTAGATTTCAGGGTCCTGCAAAGCAAAATAAACACTGTTAAAATCTTATAATAGAGCGTGAGTTCGAGCCCCGCCGTGGCCGACGTGTTTGTGTGCCTGGGCAAGATACTTAATCTCAAATGCCTCGCCGACCCAAGCGAAATCTGGGGAGCTGTCTTGTTATGGGTGATATTAAAATCTAAGTACAGATAGGGATGTGCGCTTGGCCGGCAGCCACCTTAGATTAAGCGAAATGATTGTGACGATTTCCTAATGGCGGCGTATTAATAATAGGCAACAGCGCTTGGAGACTGTTTACAGTGATAAAGCGCTATATAAAAACCTGATTATTATTACTATTGATCCCAGGTACTTAAAACTTGATAATACCCCTAGGCTTTGTCCATAAATTTTCACACCCTCAAGGTTGGCATTGGGGCTATTGTTCATCAGCTTGGTCTTTTCAGCACTGATTTCCATGCCGTATTTCATAGATGTCTGCTCAAGGCATTTACCATATGTATATGGTTTGCAGATTTCAAATTCCAGTTATGGCTTAACCACTTAAGTGCCCAGCTAGACAAAACTTCCGTTAGTGCCCAAGGGGAGGGGGTCCAGGGACCAAACACAGATAACCACTTCCGTGGGGGTTTGATCATGACTGCGCTTAACACAAATAAATGGGGGCCACGTAAGAAGAACCCAAATACACAAATAAAAAATGAAATCGACCTCCCCTTGACTAGAACCTATGGCCAATTGAAAGGTCACTCTTTGAAAAAGAGTGGGTCGCATTTTTCCATCCTCAGCAACTCCAATATAAGAGTTTGAACCAAAATATGCATTATCATGCTATCTACTCTAGAATAACCAATTAAAATAATCATTGCAAAATATAGCCAAACTTTAACCATCTTGTATTTTCTCGAAAACTTTTTCAAAAATCGCCTTATTTTCCCATAGACTTATTTTTCACAGTTAAGAGCCGGGCATGACAAAATTTTAAAATTGCTGCATCAGCATATAAAAGGTTAATTTGATTTTTAAGTAGTATAAATTATTAAATTAATTACCTCCTAAGGTACTATCTTAAGCAAAATAAATCAAAGATTTAATTACTTAATTTTTAATTAGTAAAATATCTTGATTATTTCACTTCCGTTAGGCCCAAGGGGGGGGGGGGGGGGGTTCCTAGGGACCCCACCTAATTATTCTAATACGCGTGGGCGGATATTTTAAACATTTTTTTGTATCATGTGAAAGCAGTATTCAAAACAGAACAATTAGCAAAAAACCTCTTTGAAAAAATTTTGATTGCGTAACGAGGAAATCGCAATAAAAAAATCAAATGTGGGTATATGGAAACCCCCCCCACACCTTGGGACTTAAGTGAATTTGCTTACTTCGAGGGAGAGGATGGCTCCGCCAAGCTCTAACTGCCCATGAGACGCCATGATGATTATGGACCAAAGAGTTTGATTAATAACTGAAATTTAATCCACGTAATTGTGTTGTTATGTGTTCCATAAACCACTTAGCTTATATAGCAGATTCAACCCATCGTGTCACCAGAGGAAAAGTTTTGGACAGCGTCGATTGGTTGGGAGAGGAAGCAGTATGTGGCTCGGTTATCTGTTTCATGAACGAATTGAGATAATCTGGCCTTTCATGTTTACAACATTTTTGCATAGAGTGTGCAAAGACCTTTGTATTCCTTCGTTTCCGAAACACGGGCGCTCAAGAGTCAGTTTACATTCAACTCGCATGTTACATTGAATACCATTGAAGCAAATACAATAGAATGGAGTTACAATAGCATAGAATTGAGTTTTCTCTGCTATCACTACATGTTTCAATAGATTTAGCGTGGAATTTTAATTTCTACCCACAGCACATGTCCCTCATTCAATGACCATACCTTCGGAAAAGTACTAGAGGTGACACGATGGGTTGAATCTACTATAGTTGCCTCGGGGGTTGGGAAACAAAATCCCACGTTTGCTAAAACAGGCATACTTACGTCGATACAGAGAGCCAAACGGCCATATTGCCCTCAAGCTGGTGTCGTGTTCTTCCTTTGTAAAATAAGGTGTAATCAATTACACCCACAAAGGGATTTTTTTCCTTATAAGTTGGAATTACTTCCCTTCGCACAGGCACGTAGACATGTGGACATACAATCTATACACAGCTTCCTGCGTCAAATTTATATATTTTCTGGGAATCTTTGAAGGCTTTCCGAGCGGTTTTTAGTTAAACTCTACGAGGGTTACAGCGCCTTTAAATTATACCTGCGGCGGCGTCACCAGCTGTAGCCTTTCGAACTTGTTTTTATTTTAAGTGCATGTGGCTAAAACACGTTACTATTCTATCCATAAATGTAGCCCAATCATTTTCAATACTATTCAGGTCATTTATTATCATTAGATCATTGATATGAATTTTTGTAAATTATTTTTACAAAAGGCAGTTATTGGAGTTAGCACCTTTTGGAATTAAACTCGTCACTTGTACATTTCAGTCAAGATTTAACCAACGTTTACACCTATTCTCAATAGACAAAATCAGATTGATAACTGAGGGCTCCAGTTCCGTTGGCTGTTTAGTCACGACCACGGTAATGAGCTTGCAGGACAGAGCTTGGGCTATTAAAGGTACAACGAGAGATTTCAAATAACAGGTACCTCTAAAAAATCTGATTTTTGCACGGGCAGAAAGCTTTTCTTTGGTACAAAAATTGTGAAATTTTTAATTTCCAAAAGGAGCAAATAGGTAATTCAGCCATGTTTTCTATTGAAATATAAGCATATACAAATCACCATTTGCTTTCATTTTAAGTTATTTCTGTAGCCAAATAAATAGTAAGGAATCTTTTGAGTGTCTAATCTATATGAAATCACTACATATCACAGAAAATATGGATTGCTTGAAATCTCTCTTGCACCTTTAATAGTATGTTTTGTGTTTTCCCCGGGTCAGAAGGAATATTTGAGGGTACCTTGAAACAGTTACAAGATTATTGTACGATCAAATCGAAGAAATTATTTTTTAAGCCAGTTTTACCCAAATTTAACCCGGAACGAAGGTTTATGAAACTTGATGACGTTATGTAACTTGATGACGTCATAGCTTTACAACAATTGTTTTATTTGAAATTCTTACCTTAATTGACTCAGTTTGCACATAATTTTTGTATGGAATCGTGTTTCAGCAACTCATCGCAGTGTGTGCAGAGTTCCTAGTGTTACAACATTTTAGTTGGGTCATTTGGAGCAATTCCGTGACCGTGGAGAGCAGAGCATCATTTCTCAGTGGATTTGTCTTCTATGAAAGTTAATGAACAAATTTAGCGGGGGTGCCCCTCGTGAAAGTGTGGATGGAATCCAGGAGGGGGAATCCTCATAATACAGGGTTCAAAAATGAAAAATGCTTGGACTGCTGTAAAAAGGTAACCAAAGTGTTCGTCTTGTTACAAGGATTAAACAAAGGTATAGTTTGTACTACTTACAACTTATGGTTATGGAGATATAACACAAAAATTGTCAAATGTCAAAGGTCATCACGAAAGGTTAAATCTTAAATATTGCTCCGATTTTGTCAAAAATGGGTTCAAATTGGTCATCTTTCCTCAGAGACTGCATCAAAAACAGTTTTCACCGTCTAACATATTTTTATAATTCGGAGATCAATAGAGGCCAATGGAGTTGACCTTGTTTGTCATTTATCTCGATAAACAAATACTAATGAGGGTGTCAACTACTTTGGTTGCAACCCCTGTGGAAAGGTAAACAATTTGAGACCATTTTTAAAGAAATCGGTGCAATATTAAAGATTTAACCTTTGGTAATGACCTTTGACATTTGACGAATTTTGTCTTATACCTAGGTAACCATACCTTGTAGGTAGCACAAACTATACCTTTTTAATCCTTGTAACAAGAACAACACTTTGGTTACCTTTTTCATTTTTGACCCCTGTATTATGAATTCCCCCCCTCCTGGATTCCGCCCACACCTTCTCGAGGGGCACCCACGCTAAATTTGTTCATTAACCTTCATAGAAGACAAATCCACTGAGAAATGATGCTGTGCACTCCACGGTCATGGAATTGCCCCAAATGACCCAACTATTTGTTTTATAGGAAAATCACTCGCTGAAAATCGACTAGTCACCAAGTACCATTTAAGCACTTTATCTCGACTTGTGAGCAACGTAAAAGCATAGAAATTGTGCAAATAACTATGTTTGGTATACCAGGGATTCCATTACAACCACCTTTCCCCCATCTTGAATTTCAAAATGGCCGTCTTGTTGAAGTTATATCTTGGTTGTAAGCAACGTAGAAGATTACAAATGATGGTAATTACTTCAAGTTGCTTTACAGTGCAATTTTGGAATCTACGTGGGGTTTCGTTAAAATTGTTGGTATGACAAACACGGTGATTTATTGCCCCATATATGTGGTATGCAAATGCCCAGAACATAAGTGGGATCAATTTTTGCACTTCATTATAAATATTTGATGCAAAAGCTATTAAGCGAGGTTCTTCAATAAAAAAGGTAGTTACTTTTTCTGTGTTTTTGTACGTTGTTTTCTCATTTCAGACGTTAATCCTTGGGGCCCACTCCCCCTCCCCCCTACGAAATTACGAATACAACTGATTTTTACCAAGATCACATCGATAATCAGAAAAAAAACCTGTTAAATACGCTCATGGGCGCGTCAATCGGTGGGGAACGTGGGGACATACCCCCGGCGAGTTGTGGGGTGGGAGACACAACATCAAATGTCCCCCACCCCGTCCCATTCTTTTTACCAAAGCCTACCGCCCGCTTTTTTTTTTTTTTTTTTTTTTTTTTTTTTTTTTTTTTTTTTTTTTTTTTTTTTTTTTTTTTTTTTTTTTTTTTTTACCCCCCCCCCCCCCCCCCGTCGAAAAAAAAATATGTGACAATGACACATACTTACGTTGGCAAGTACTCTGTAACCCATTAATTTCCTAAATTTTCCGCTGCCTATAAGAATTACAGACCTGATTTCAGTGCAGGGCCTATTTTGGTTAAGAAATGACGTGATATTCTCATAAAAAATTACTATACCTTGCAACGGCCATCACGTGCACCAAAGACTCACCAACTCCATCGAATTTAGAGCTGTCGTTACTACACTGTTGCTCATAAAGTTGGAATAAAATATTTTAGCACTTTTCATGGAATGGTTCTTACAGTTAAGATGATATCTAGGGTGGATTATCGCAACGCTAGTTGATCGACCAGACTCTTCCGATCATATCACCATGAAGTTAGTCCACAATTAACCCTTTACGAACTGTGTCCTTAGTCTGAAAAGAAAAGGGGTATTTGAACAGCAGATTTAATGACAATTTTTTTCACATCAGATAACACATGTATGGGTGGTTTCATGTATCGAAATGTTCAATAGTACTGTTTAAAAGTCAATCAGATATATATGTATGGCCACAGCTGGCATGAATCAGTGCGTCAAGACGTTGCGGCATACTGTCCACAAGGTTGTTTATGATGTCAATGGGCAGTGCGTCCCACTCATTGGTCAGAGCTTGAGCTACCTCCTGTAGAGTTTGAGGAAGATTGTCCCTTTCATTAATGGCTCGGCCTAAGGAATCCCAAGCATGCTCGATAGGGTTGCAAGCAGGTCATGGCATCTGCTCCACCCCCTCTGCCTCAAGAAATTGTCTCACTACAGCGACCCTGTGCGGTGTGGTGTTGTCGTCTTGCAGCCGAAAATTGTTTGCATATACGATTCTTGCACGTGGCAGGCAGTGGTTTACCAGAATGTCCAGGTACACGACGGCGTTCATGTTTCCATCTGGCACCACCAGTGACATTTTCCCTCCATAATGAATACTGGCCTCTACTATTACTGAGCTGCCACCACCTTGAGTCGATTCCTGAATACAGTCATCTCGGAGGTTCTCACCACGTAATCGACGGATCCTTTGTGTTCCCTCTTGGCGGTCAAGGATTTAGCGGCTCTTGTCCATAAAGACAACATATCGCCAGTGTCCGAGCTGCACTCTTCTGTGCTCCCTAGCCCAGCGAAGTCGAGCAACTCTGTGGTGAACGCTTAGGGGTGGACATTTGGTCATTCGTCTTGCTCGATAACCATGTTGAAGCAATCTCCATAATGTCTTCTCCACAAACGACGAAGACGGCTGGTTGGTATTTTCCGGGCTTTACGGCACAGTTTAAGCAGTCGACGATCATCTCGTCTGGTAGTCAATCGTGGTCGTCCTGGAGATTTTCGTGGCCTCAAATGACCCACCTCTCGATGATGTCTGAGGATTTTACAGACCGTACTCTGCGATATCCCGAGCATAGGGAACTTCTGTGTCTGTTTTTGTTGTAACGGTAACAACCAACTCTCAAAAACGTGGGCTTGGAGTCCACATACACACAGGCCTGGAGCAGGGAAAACGAACAAACAGAAGTCTGGCCTTTTACAGCTCCTAACAAAAGCCATTTTTACGTAATTTAAAAAAAATATTATAACTTTATGAGCAACAGTGTATGTATAATGCCCCACCCCCAATTGAGTAGCGATTAACGCCCCTGAATACGCTCCACTGGTAATTTTGATATAAACCTATATACTCCAAGTCCTGATCAATTATTGTCCTGAAACAACTATATATTCCCAGCGCACATAGAAATAGGTGATATGAACATTTCTCCATCTTGGAAAAAGCTTAATTGCCATGATAAAAATGCAGAGCTTCAGCGCTTTGCGCGGGAGGGAGAACATCCCCTCCCGCACTCAACCCCAGCGTGTTGCTCATAAAGTGGGAATAAAAATTTTAGCACCTTTGCATGGAATGATTCTACAGTTAAGAGGATATCTAGGGGGCTAAGCAACGGCTAGTGATCGACCCGACTTTCATCATATCAGCATGAACTTAGTCCCCAATTAACCCTTTACGAAACTGTGTCCTTAGTCTGAAAAAGAAAGGGGTATTTGAACAGCAGATTTAATGACCAATGTTTTCACATCAGATAACACATGTATGGGTGTTTCATGTATCGAAATGTTCAATAGTACTGTTTAACAGTCAATCAGATACTATATGTATGGCCACCGCTGGCATAATCAGTGCGTCAAGACGGGGTGCGGGCATACAGTGTGAGCAATAAAAAACCCTACATTCAGAATAAAAAATAATTTTAAAATAGTTAAGAATTATTTTGCTCAAATGTTTTGCTTTGGTTATAAAGAGGGATAAAACAGGCTTTCAGAAAAGGGAAAACGTTTATTGGTGTCATTTGGACTTGGAGAAGCAGAAGTATACCTATTTTGCTGAAGACTTTAAAAATCCTGTTGGCAGATTTGAGCCAAACAAAGATGAATCGTTTACATAGATAACATGGGTCTTCAGCTGGTTTGATTTGAGTAAAACATTAAAAATTACAAAATAACAAAACAACACTTAAAAAAAGGGGAGTTGAAAAAGAAAAATTATTAAAATTAATATATTCCGGAGATTAAAAGATTACAACTAAGAAAAATTGCTGGGAAAGTGAAAAAAAAAAATCAATTTCCCCACATAACAAGTCGATATTAGTGGTTGCTTTTGTAAGACCACTGTTTACTTTGGATAAGCAGGATTTCATGGTTTTAATCTACAACGAAAACTTGGCAGCTAAAGGTGAAACCATAGAAGTTTTGTATTCAGCTTGAAAAACAGCGCTTTAAAAATTTTTATTAAGCTTTAATTCCCAATTATTGATTTAAGTTTAGTCTTCTCGCATTTGAGGACGCAAATTTTGTGCAAAATAATTACCCAGAGATGTAAAAAGACAATTAACCAATCCAAGTAACATCAAGCAAAAATAAACGTTTAACTTTAAAGAAAAAATATTTCCTGAATGTAGGGTTTTGATTGACTCACACTGTACTGTCCACAAGGTTGTTTATGATGTCGATGGGCAGAGCGCCCACTCATTGGTCAGAGATTGAGCTTTATCCTCCTGTTAAGTTGAGGAAGAGGGTCCCTTTCATTAATGGCTCGGCCTAAGGAATCCCAAGCATGCTCGATAGGGTTTAAGCAGGGTATGTGGATCTGCCCACCCCTTAGCCTCAAGAAATGTGTCACTACAGCGACCCTGTGCGGGTGGTGTTGTCGTCTTGCAGCCGAAAATTGTTTGCATATACGATTCTTGCAAGTGGCAGGCAGTGGTTTTTTTACCAGAATTCCGGGGTAACGTCGGGGTTTCCATGTTTCCATCTGGCACCACCAGTGAATTTTTTCCTCCATAATGAATACTGGCCTTACTATCATGAGCTGCCCCACCTTGAGTCGATCTGAATACAGGTCATCTCGGAGTTATCCCACGTAAATCGACGGATCCTGTGTTCCCTCTTGGCGGTCAAGGATTTAGCGGCTCTTGTCCATAAACACAACATTCCGCCAGTGTCCGAGCTGCACTCTTCTGTGCTCCCTAGCCAAGCGAAGTCTCGTGCAACTCTGTGGTGAACGCTTAGGGGTGGGACCTTTGTTCATTCGTCTTGCTCGATAACAATGTTGAAGCAATCTACAATGTCTTCTCCACAAACGGACAGAACGAGACGCCTGGTTGGTATTTTCCGGGGCTTTCGGCACAGTTTAGCAGTTAGACGATCTCTCGTCTGGTAGTCAATCGTGGTCGTCCTGGAGATGTTCGTGGCCTCTCACAATGACCACATCCGATGATGTGTATGAGGATTTTTTACAGACGTACTCTGCGACTTTTATTCCCGAGAATAGGGAACTTCTGTGTTTGTTTTGTCTAACGGTAAAAACCACAAATCTGAAAAACGTGGGCTTGGAGTCCACATACACACAGGCCTGGAGAGCGGGAAAACGAACAAACAGAAGTCTGGCCTTTTACAGCTCCTAACAAAAGCATTTTTACGTAATTAAAAAAAATCTGATAACTTATGAGCAACGTGTCTGTATAATGCCCCCCCCCAGATTGAGTAGCGTTTAACGTCCATTGAATACGCTCCACTGGTAATTTTATATAAACCTATATACTCCAAGTCCCCTGATCATTATTATCCTGAAACAAACTAATATTTCCCAGCGCACATAGAAAAGTGATATGAACATTTCTCCATATTGGAAAAAAACAGCGTAATTGCCATATTTAGAAAATGCAGAGCTCAGCGCTTTTGCGCGGGAGGAGAAGAGAACATCCCCTCCGCACTCAACCCCAGCGGCGCTACGCGACCGGCATGTCTGCTACGCAAGCATTCTACCCCATCTCAGCTTGACCTCTCTCTTGGCACCCCACTCCAGTCAGGGCTGGATCCGACCCTGAGGGAATCCCTTGAGAATTGTGTGCGTTGTGAGGCAAGTTTAAGCATTTTGACATGTATGTGCCCTGTAGATATGAAGGAGTGACCTGTAAATGAGTTCTTTTCACCTAAGTTCCCGCTAGCCAAAAAAAAAAAAAAAAAAAAAACCGTTTCTCCGAACGTCTGTGACTCGTTCCTCAAAACGTTTTCTGGGCGTTTTTATTGTGGAGGTCAAAACGTTGTAACAACGTCATTTAAAACGTTTCTAAACCGGAATAGAACGTACAAACGTAATCAAAGACGTTTGAATAAATGCCTAATTAAACAGTAATAATCTACCTGAAAAAATATATTTATTTATTTCTATGGTGTATATTGAAAGATAAAGCATTGAAACACTTCGCACTATCATATTTGATAAACGAATGTCTCACTTACCTCTTGTGGGATTAACACCCGGACCCTATGCGTGGAAGCTAAACACTTTACCATTCCAACAGCTAGCCGACTAGTTTTATAGGTTAATTTCTATTTTATATAGTCTAGATGTTTAATGCAGGCAGTGTTTTAACTGTTTTTCCAAAATAATTTAGTCATGTTTAGTGATCATTTTATATATACAGTATTTTTTAGTATAGACTCCTTGTACCTTAACCCTAAATCCCTTTAACCCAAACCCTATAAGGAATGTCATGGTGACGTTTTAAAAACGTTATAAAACGTCTGCAAACACAATGCAAAGTTAAACGTTATTGGTCTAAAGTTTGTAAACAGTTTCCTGTTATATTGGTAACAATAACTGGATGTTTTTTTTATTATGTAACGTTTTCATGATAGATAAACAAGATTAATGTCCTGATTTGAAAAACGTTGTTCAAAATTAAAAAATATTACAGCATTTCCTGGAAAAAAAACGTTTTATAACTCTACCAAATGTGTTATATTACTCTGAAAACATTCTGGCAAGCGGTTTTATGCACTTCGCATATTATCCAAGGCACATTAACGAATTAACATCTGGAACTAGTTCTTTTAAGGTGTTACTAAAACCAACAGGAAACGGATAACCAAATTATAACGTAAAAAAACCTTGAAACATTATATGCCTTAAACGTTTCCAAAATAACGTTTTAGGAACGTTTGTAAAATAAACGTCATATGTTGGTTTACTTTACACGTTCTGAAAACGTTTCTCTAACTGTCCTCTAAAACATTCCTACCCTGCACAAACTACAATCATTGTTATGTAAAGTAAATATCGCACTACAAATATCTAGAAGCCGTTCTTCTAAAGTCTTAATTAACCATCAGAACTGTCTGCAATGTAACCGAATTATAACGTATTATAAAAATAAATGTCATAAAAATCTCCCTAAAACGTTTTTCAAAAAATACGTTCCTAACTTTCCGAAAATACGTTCCTAAAGTATCAGAAATACGTTTTAAATCGGCCAGAAATTGAATCAAGCCGTATGACCCCATAGCTCAGCGATGTAATTCACTATCAGCCGTTCTTCAAAATGTAACAAATCCGCCCCTATTGGGTTAAACAAAGCAAATTTGGGCAACTGTTGTTTGGAACTGGTTGTAGTAAAGTCCCATGTAGTGGCTAAGCTTTAATACGCCGTATCTGTCTAGAAACAGTTGTAAATTATGCCATCTTCAAGACCGATTTGAATGCTTTAGTGTCTTTTCACAAAGAACATCAATACAAGGTATTTATCGATGGGACCATGCCCTGCTATGCTGTTGTTTTGGTAGTCTCCATCGGGGGCCAGGGGAAAACCAAGTGTACTTCATAATTCTTATTAAAAATCATATATCGTCTGTTCCCACAAATAAAACTGCAACATTTTGCGGAAAAGAATAAATGTTCACTTCAATTTCATTTCCCCAATATCATGACTAGTGGATACACTTCAACAAACAATGGAGTTAAAGATATTCATCACCCGGCTCGGTATGCGGTGTAAAAACACGTCAAATTTCCCTTTCAGCTGGGAGTGCAGGACCATTGTTATATTGTCGCGCAGCTGAAATTTCAGCTGTTACCGCTCTCCAATTAGACTGAGTACTTTTCAGGACAATACTTAACCTCATTCCCAAATACTAGTGCGTGTTCCATGAACTTTGGCCTTGTTTTTCATCATGTAATCGAAAAGAAGAAACATGAACAAACAATCAATAAGAGAATGTTTGGCTGGGCACTTTGACCTAACACTTTGTGCCGAACCAAAATCCGTATCTTATTGGTTTGGCTTCATTTTATGCATTTATCTCAATAAAGAAATATCAACAAACTTGGTATTTCCTTAAATGTAGGTTTGCAGATTTGGGACAGTTTTGGATTGGGTTATTTGCATTAAAATATTGCACAAAATCAACTCAATCAGGTGAAACTTTCATTGATCAATGGCATGTTTTACTTTGACATTGCTCTTGCACAGTCCACAAAGTCATTCAGGTCAGTTTGCAAACATTATAAACATTATGTATGAATTGGCGTCTTGAGCTTTACATAGAAATTATTATAATAATGTTTGTTGCCTAGTTATTCAATGAAGTTTACCCTCCACATTGATTTGAAGAATTGTCTTCAGGAGGAATAATTCATTGTTAGAACACCAGCTAAATGAAAGAGCAAGACCTAGGCAACAAAATGTATATTTCGAAAACCTTCAAAATTATCCGACTTCGGCACATTGCTGATCAAAAAAAAAAAAAAACAAGCCGAGGTACTCTTTTTGCCAACTGTATGTGGTTTTGTTTGAAGGTCCCAGGAAATGCAAATAGAATTGGTGTGGTTTGTGTCAAGTCTACAAGGAGGGACGAGAAAGCATTCGATATTTGGGTTGGTGATGACATCATTAGTGAAACTATTGATTTGTCAGAGAGTAATAGAACATTCTAGGTGACTGGTGTGAATGTATTCATTGCACTGACTGAAAATCAATAGTTTCACTAATGATGTCACTGGTAGTGTATTCTTTTTGTGGCCCTGTTTATTGGAATGGAATGCCCCGTAGAGACTTGGAGTAGGTTTATCATCTCATTTCCTGGGACCTTTAATGCATTGAGAGGTTGATAAGATTTTAAATGTTTACCTCATGGTTGAACATTAGACCTAGATTCGTTGTATTTGTTGGCAAGCGCTTTTACTTTGATAAGGTCCTTTATCAAATGCTGTTGGTATTGTATTGATTTATATTGTGTTGTGCGTGCGTCGTGCGTATGTGTGTGTGTGTGTGTGTGCCAGTAGCGTAACAGGCGGGGTGTTGATCGGGGAAGAAAAGGGGTTGTGACAATTAGCGACCCTGGGTCACTAGTGACGCTGATGAATTCATCAGACTTGTATAAACTGCAGAATTCTGCAGTTTATTCCGTACAAGTCTGATGAATTCATCAGGGTCACTAGTGACCCAGGGTCGCTAATTGTCACAACCCGAAGAAAAGTTTGAAAATTATGCTAAATCAGGCCTCTTTTGCCCGCCCACTGGGAAATGTTCATTTCCAACCATGAAAATCCGCGTCAAAATCACCTCCAAACGGGATGCCTTATAACCGTGAATTTGCCCCCTCTCACAAGTGACCCCTGTTACGCCCCTGGTGTGTGCGTGTTCTTGCGCGCCTCTAGGTGTGTGGTGTGTGTATGTTTGTGCGAGTGCGCGTGTGTGTGTTTGTGTAAGTGTATTTGTGTGTTCATGTGTATGTGGTTCAGTTTTCTATCTATATAATTAGAATTCTAATTTGGAACTTTTATTTCATGCAGTAACTCTGGATGCTCATGTGTGCGTATTGATGAAAAGGCCAGACCCAGATCAAGCAAACATTTTAAAGTGGTCGCTCCCTTTTGATGTGCGTTGTTTTTGTACACGGATCGTAGCACCTACTTTTCACTATAACACCCGATGGGATAATGAGGATGTACCTTGCCCTGTCGGCAAAAACAATGCAGCAATGGAGCCTAAGTGGTGGTTTATCGACAATTTTAATCTGCTAATACAACCGAAGAACTGGAAACTCCAAGTGCTTGACAGTCTCTTAAACAGAACAGAATACTGCTGTAAGTCTTTCGTGATACAGGGTGAGTCAAAAAAAACTTCACCCTGATTGTGTCCGCCATTTTGAATTTTCAAGCAACACATATCTAACATATGTGGTATCATCTGAAAACTTAGTTCATTATCTGTAATTTGCTGCAAAGATCATTCACATCGGTTAGGTATAGACCGAGTTACAGTCGTTTGAATCAAGTAGTCGGTTTTCTGCTCTGTCCACGGATTCACATTAAAATGAACGGCGCCGTGCATTCAAATGGGAATCCGTGGATAGGGAGAAAAGCGGACCACTTGATTCAAAAGACTGTAGCTCGGCCTATACTTAACCGATTGGAATTATTTTTGCAGTAAATTCAAGCTAATGAAATAGGCTTTTCGATGATACCACATATGTTAGATATATTTTATTTAAAAACTCAAAATGGCGGACACAACCCGGGTCAAGTTTTTTTTTACTCACCCTGTATCTTGAAATAAATCCCCGAATAAATCATAAAATAACTTTTAACGTTGATAGAAATGATATCATAATTTTAAAGGTATACTCCTATTTATATATTTAGTTAATCAAAAGAAATAAAAAAATAGAGAATTGATATTGTTTATACTTTCCACCTTTACCACTCAATCCTGCAATTGTTATCAACCAAGGGCACAGAAGTAGGCATGCACGATGTCTTTGCCGGTGTTTTACGTTACTGCTGATGTCATAGTCTGAATATTAAGATTCAGTGATCCAAAAAATCTTAACTTTTGATACTAACGTCATTTTCTGTATCTCGTGGTTGATTTACTAAAAGGCGTTTTCCCAAGATTGCGGCCATTTCGATTGTTTTGTGTCTCAGGTAGATTTGTGAAAGATTCCTCGGCTAATATTAGTTAATAGGTTTTAAGGAACCTTTGTGCCAAGTACGGTGATTTGGTCCAAGTAGTATACTCCATATCTGATGTTGAACATTCGTTGTTGAGTAAGATTTGAAAAAAAAAAAAAAAACATCCATGGCATACCGAGATGAAAGGACAGTTACAGGTGTCATGAAAATGTGAAATAGAGTATTCGTAACTCTACATTTGAACGTGCAATCTAGAACACTCTGGCGTGGGGGACTCTTCGGTTTCTCTCTTAAAGGGAAACAATGGCATGAAAAAATATTCAGACATAAAGTGGACCCTTACTGATATCACTTCCACAAATTTGAAAACAATTTGGATGATTTACATTCTATTATTGGTTATTCCTGCCACGGAAGATCACGGCGTTGCCATCCCTGTTAGAATTTACAGTGTATCTAATATGGTCTTTTTGGTACAATTCAAGAGCATTTAGACATAGTACCTCAGCCCTGTAGTAGGATATTGATATAACTAGTGAAAGGTGGATTAGCACATATGCAATAGCAATGGCCCTAGAGCTGATAACTGAATGCCTTTTAAGTTTGATAAAATGTTGACAGTAATATCAGCATCCTTGGCTGGCTGTGGCAGACAAGGATGTTGACATTACTGTCAGCATTAATCAAACTGTACACTGTAAATTCTGGCAGGGATGTCAAAACTTTGGTTTCCAGTGGCAGGAATCCCCTGTAACTCTTGCTGTTTTTACTATTTTTACAGAATGGACTATGGCTCCCACCGGACTATATCTGCTTTCACACCGGTGTGAAAGCAGATATAGTCCGGCGGGAGCCACAGTCCGGGGCTCCATAGACGATAACGGAATAAAGCGTAAAACTAATGTTGCGTAAAGAGTCAACTGAATCGATTGCCCTATTGTTCACCATTGTTCCCGGACTATGAGTACGCCGGACAATGGTTACTTCTACACCGGGTTTAATAATAAGGTTTTAGAACAAAAATATGTGACCGGTTCGCGGTTAGAAGTTTTTCTGCTTAACGGTTTCAGGTGGTATAAAAGGAACCATTTTAGACCAAAAAATTCTTACACGGTCTTCGATTTTTCTTGGGAAAAACGAAGTAAATATCCGTGTTTTTAAATGGCAGCAATGCATGACCTGATGTTGGTGTAATCCATGCACAGCGGGATGTTGTAGGCTGCTGTGAAAGCCAACATGCCAATGCCTTTTATGGTACTGGTTATGCACTGGTTATCCAGTTTATATGACATCCTTGCCTGTTCGCATCTGGCAAATTAAAAATTCCTGTCTTTTGCCTGTCCTCATCTGGCAAATTAAAACTTGATTGGATGCACTCAGCTGTTACGTACCATTGATACGGGCATTGTAGCAAGACGACAATCACATATGGGCCTCTTCCGCAGTGTGTGCATAGGCTTTGGCTGTTACAGCATGAATGTGAATAAACTCAGTATCGTTAACCGATCAATATTTTTGGACGAAAAGTAAATTTTCAACTGGTATGAAACTTTTTGTGCACTGAATACCTATATTCATAACATTTGTATTCCAGATTTCAATGAATGCAACTCGAATCCCTGTGAAAATGGAGCAACCTGTGTGGATAAAATTAATCACTTTACCTGCATATGTCCTATTGGATATGATGGCGAAACATGTCTAAATGGTAAGTACGAATCCGTTCAACCAAAGTGGAATTTATCTTGTTTTGTTTTTTATCAATCCTCTGGCTTAGGTCAAGAAGGAGGATCTTGTAATGGTGCGTTCATATTGTGTGTGATGAATGTGATATGGTGTATCTGCATACTTATTTTCGTTAGGTTTTGTAAAACCACTCATTTGAAAAGCCGGACTTCATTATCATTCAAATTATCGGAAAAATCTCTGGAATGGGACCCTGAGATGGTTTTTACGAGGCAAGTTCAAGACAAATGTCATCGAGGGGGTCAAAGAAGGTCATGTTGGTTTTTGGTTAGTTTAAGTTTTAATTTAAAGTACTCTTTGTGTCCCACTCCTAGCACTCAAAAAATTCAAATTACGTTCACACCTGTTTAACTCTTCTCATCAGGCAATTATAACTGGTAACTCCTTAATTGGATGTTCTCCCCGCAGTGTCCTAGAGTCACTGCAGGCTTAAAAGCAAAGCAACACAAAACCAATCAAAACAACTAAAACAAACAAGCCATAACAAACAAGGAAAAGAAAGCAAATAACAACCTACGAAATCGTAAGTTCCATGTGTTCAACCATGGCGGATATGATCTCCCTGTGTCCTTTCAAATAGTTTAAAAGCGGTTGTTAATATCTAAAATAATTTTGCAGACAATAAAACTCAACCGTTATTTATTCAATTTAGATATAAAAGAGTGCGGTTCGAATCCTTGCTATAACAATGGATATGTACGACAACATTGGCCTTTTTTATAACCTGTGCTTGCCCATCCGTACTATGAAGGTGCAACTGTATGGGGATTGTGTAAGTTTTACATTTTAATCAATAATTAACCAACTTTTACACCTGTTCTTATATCCAGGCAAATTAAGACTCATCTCCACGATTTAGCATGCTGCGAGATTAATGCAAGATGACAATCGCCGATAAATTTTGCATCCACAGTCTCTCTCTGCAGGCTTACTAGTCAGGGGGCACACGTCAACTACTCCAGAAGTTGTGCCAAGTCTAATATTTTACTGGACCTTGTTAGTCAAACACATAAGAGTGATTTCAACTGTTGTCTAATTCCTTTCTCAGTGACGATTTCCATCGATTGGAGGGCGAGCTTCTCTTAGCGAAAATGGCGCCAAATGGTAAAAAGAAGCTAATAAAAAATGAATAGTCGTGTAGAAAGTGCTTCAGAAAAATTTATTAAGTCTGTTTTTGCAATTTAACCCTTATTGATTAACCATATTATTGTTTTCAACTAATATAAATTTCTCAATGGAACGGTTTTCATCAATTGAGGGCGTTTTTTTTTTCAAAATGGCAGCCAAAATGATAAACCAAAAACCTATAAAGAGAAAGAATCATTTAAAGTGCTTCAGAAAAAAAAATATTGAGTGTGATTTCAAATGTGGACCTTGACTCATAAGGAGTTGTTTTAAAAGCTTCATGTCAAATTCTCAGTCAAACTTTTCAATGATAGAGTACTTTTTCAAAATGGCCGCCAAAATGATAGGGAAAATACTTTAACAAATAGAATAGTCATGATTTAGGAAGGCCATCTTTCCTGGTAATGGTTCTTCCATGTTAGCTTGACCCAGAGGTTCGAACTCAGCTAGAAGCAGGGCCCTGTTCAAGTCCCTGCTGTCCAAAAAAGTAAGTTGACTTTCTGGAGGACACTTCTGTGGTGAAACGAGGGTTTCACCTCAAGGGGTCATTCAGGACAGGTGAGTTAGACACGGTAGATCCCCCCCTGAGAAGCCATGGTGGACAGAAGCTGCGACAGTGCGACAGGCTCTCACGGAGCGTGTGCTGGCCCCTTGTTGCTGAAAACCCATGTTAGGAAACTCTGCTACTTTCCCCAGAGCCTTATATAGGATGACTTGTTGTCCTTTCCTCGGTTATAGGGATGCCTTTCCTTTTTCCTCCTTCCCAAGGGGCATCGCCTCTTCAAAAAGGCCTGTTTGCCATTTATGATCTGATGAAAGTTGCCATACAGTTAGGTGAATGGGCTGAATTGGTCGCTAGGGGAACTTGAGTCTTGTCCGGGTTCATCAAGAGGTCTCCCCTCTCATCGGTAGGTAAAATTGGTCCGCCACCGTGAGAGTAAGTACTTTCGGGAACCACAGCTGTCTGTGCCAGTGTGGGCTATTAGAATCAGTTTGCATCCGCTGGATCTCGAGAGCCTTTCTCCAGCACCCTGGGTATCATCGCTATCGGGGGAAGGCATATGACAATCCTGTCCCAGCTATCGTCATTGCGTCCTATGGCAAACGCCAATCTGGTCCGCTCACCCAGAACATTATGATCGGGAGCCGGTGTTTCCACGGCCGCGCACAAATGTTGATTAGAGGCCACTCGCGTCTGTGAAGACCATGAGCCCACCGTCGGTTGAGGTGCCATTTCCACCGACAACCCTTACCTTGGTCGGGCATGGATGTTGTTCCGCCTTCTCGGTAGGGTACCCGCTAGAATGTTCGCCTGCTCCCGGGAGATGGACTTCCTGGAGCCGATCCTAGCGCTCTGGCACCAGCTTGGATTGTCTGTTGACAATTGTCAGGCCTGTGGGTACCTCTCAGGGTCCCGTTCCCAACCGTGTGAAACCTGTATGATTGGTAAGTCGTACATTTTAATCAATAATTAACCAACGTTTACACCTGTTCTTATCAGGCAAATTAAGACTCATATCCACGATATTAGCATGCTGCGAGATTAGCAAGATGACAATCGCCGATGAATTTCATCCACAGTCTCTGCAGGCTTTATAGTCAGGGGGCACACGTCAACTACTTCAGAAGTTTTGCCAAGTCTTATATTTTACATGGACCTTGTTAGTCAACCCATAAGGAGTTGATTTCAACTTGTTGTCTAATTCTCAGTGACGATTTTCATCGATTGAGGGCGCTCTTTCAAAATGGCCGCCAAAATGGTAAAAAAGCTATAAAAAATGAAATAGTCGTGTATAAAGTGCTTCAGAAAAATTTATTAAGTCTGTTTTTCAATGTAAACCTTATTGATTAACCCATATTCAGTTGTTTTCAACCTAATATAAATTTCTCAATGACGGTTTTCATCACTTGAGGGCGTTTTTTTTCAAAATGGCAGCCAAAATGATAAACAAAAAACCTATAAAGAATAAAGTAATCATGTATAAAGTGCTTCAGAAAAAAATATTGAGTGTGATTTCAAATGTGGACCTTGACTCATAAGGAGTTGTTTTCAGCTTCATGTCAAATTCTGTCAAAGTTTTCAATGATAGAGGGCACTTTTTCAAAATGGCCGCCAAAATGATAGGGAAAATACTTAAACAAATAGAATAGTCATGATTTAGGAACGCCATCTTCCTGGTAAGGTCTTCCATGTTAGCTTGACCCAGAGGTTCGAACTCAGCTAGGAGAAGCAGGGCCCTGTTCAAGTCCCATGCTGTGACAAGTGACTTTCTGGGAGGACACTCGTGAAACATTCTCTCCAAGAGGTCATTCAGGACAGGTGAGTTAGACACGGTAGATCCCCCTGAGAAGCCATGATGGACAGAAGCTGTGGCAGTGCAGCAGGCTCTCATGGAGCGTGCGCTGGCCCCTTGTTGCTGGAAAACCCATGTTAGGAACTCTGCTACGTTTCCCAAAGAGGCCTTATATAAGGATTGACTTTGTTGTCTTTCTCGGTTAGGGATGCCTTTCCTTTCCTGCCAGGGCAGCAGCCTCTTCAAAAAGGCCTGTTGCCATTTAGGATCTGATGAAAGTTGCCATACAGTTAGGTGAAGGGTCTGAATTGTCGCAAGAGGAACTTGAGTCTTGTCCGGGTTCATCAAGAGGTCTCTCCTCATCGGGAGGTAAAATGGTTCCGCCACCGTGAGAGGAAGTACTTTCGGGAACCACATCTGTCTGGGCCAGTGTGGGCTATTAGAAGCATGTTGCATCCGCTGGATCTCGAGAGCTTCTTCTCCCAGCACCCGGTATCATCGCTAGCGTGGAATGCATATGTCGAGATCCTGTCCCAGCTAATCGTCATTGCGTCTATGGCAAACGCCATCTGGTCCGCTCCCCAGAACAGTATGTCGGGAGCCGGTGGTTCCCCGCCGCTGCAAAAGTTGATCTAAGGCCACTGTAGTCTGTTGAAGACCACTGAGCACACCGTCGGGTTGAGCTTGCCATTCCAATTCCCATTCCACCGACAAGACCCTGACCTTGGTCGGGCATGGATGGTTGTTCCCCTTCTCGGTAGGGTACCCGCTAGAATGTTGCCTGCTCCCGGGAGATGGACTGCCTGGAGCTCGATCCTAGCGCGCTGGCACCAGCTTGATTGTCTGTTGACATTGTCAGGCTGTGGGTACCTCTCAGGGGCCCGTTCCCAAACTCGTGTGTAACCCTACGTGTATTAAACTCTTGCGTGTATCCTACATAACAGACCTTTTCATACCAGTTACAGTGCTTTGGACAAATTGGTCCACTCGGGCATGACATAGTGTGCACGTAGATTTACGACTTAGTTTCGGGAACGGACCCCTGCTTGTTTATATAAGTCACTACCGTGAGGTTATTGCAGCGTGGGGTGATCGTCTGGTTCTTGACCTTGTGAAGTTGGCGCCGTAATGCTAGGCTAACCGCCCACAGGTTGATGTGATGCTTTGCAATGGCTGGAGTCCAAGACACTGCCAATCGCCAGCCTTCACAGTGAGCTCCCCAGCCCGTCTTGGACGTGTCTATGGTGGGCGTGGAAGCGGGACCGCCCGGGGTGAATGTTGTGAGAGTGCGTGGTAGACCTTTGGAGAGATGTATATACCCTTCCTTCGACATCCGGTCTCTCTCGGGGCTGAACTTGGATAGAACGTGAAGCTGTATGCATCTCATGCGTAGGGGCATGTGCGGCTGGCGATAAGGCCAAGAAGCCGTAACCACAGTTTGGCTGGAGCCGTCTGCCTGAGAGGTAAAACGGTTCCGCCACTGTGAGAGAAAGTACTTTCTGGAACCACATCTGTCTGGGCCAGTGTGTGCTATTTGAAGCATGTTGCATCCGCTGGATCTTCTCCAACACCCTGGGTATCGCCGCTATCGGGGAATGCACATGCCGATATTCTCTCCCAGCTGATCGTCATTGCGTCCATGGTGAACGCCATCTGGTCCGCTCCCCAAGAATAGTATGTCGGGAGCTGGTTGTTCCCGGCCGATGGAAAAAGCTCGATTAGAGGCCGCTGGAGTCTGTTTGCCGAGGTGCCATTCCACCAACAAGCTCCTGACCTTGGTCGGGGCATGGATGGTTGTTCCTCGTCTCGACAGGGTACCCGCTAGAATGTTGCCTGCTCCCGGGAGATGGACTGCCTGGAGCTCGATCCTGTGGCGCTGGCACCATATCAGCAGCTTGATTATCTGTTGACATAGAGTCAGGCTGCGGGTACCTCCCTGCTTGTTTATATAAGTCACTACTGTGAGGTTGTTGTAGCGTAGGCGATCGTCTGGTCCTTGATCTTGAGAAGTAGGCGCCGTAATGCCAGGCGGACCACCCACAGCTCCCGAAGGGTGATGTGATGCCTCGCAATCCGGGCTCGCAATGGCTGCAGTCCAATACACTGCCAATCACCAGCCTTCCCAGTGGGCTCCCCAGCCCGTCTTGGATGTGTCTATGGTGAGCGTGGAAGCGGGACCGCCCAGGGTGAATGTTGTGAAACTGCATCCACCATCTGAGGGCGTGGTGGACATTTGGACGTCTATCCCCTTCGCCATCCAGGCTCACTTGGGGCTGAACTTTAATAGAACGTTAAGTTGTATGTATCTCGTACGTAGGGGTATTGGGGAAGGACTGCCTGGAGGCTGGCTATAAGGCCAAGAAGCCATAACCACAGTTTGGCTGGAGCCGTACGTCTGCCTGGCGAGGAGGTCCCGTGCCCAGAGGACATATGGTTGTTGTTCTCTCTGCTGTCGGGAACATGTTCCCTTTGCCAAAGTCTATGACCGAGCCCAGGAACTGCAGGTGTGGGATGGTGGTTGGTGACTCCTCCATGATGATTATCAGGGAGTGACAGCGTAGGTCTTCCAGATTGAAAGCACAAGGGCATCTGGGGAAGGGACAGTGATCAGCCAGTCACCAAGGTAAACGTAGATGAACAAGAAGCGTCGGCAATCACTGACTATCCTGTGAAGGGCCTTGGGAGCGTGGGTAGCCTGAAGAGCCGGGAAGGTCTGAAGGATGGATGGCCAAGTGTAGGTATGCGTCCTTCAAGCCCAGTGTTGCGCTCCACCACCCCACGTAGTTCAGGGCTGATGACCGTAAGGTTCCCATGTGGAAAGGTATGTGTCGAATGTAACGGTTAAGCAGCCTGGGGTTTAGTATGTGGCGCCATTCGCCCGACTTCTTCTCCGTAGGAAGTTGAAGAAGTTGAAAATGAAACCTTACCCTGTGCCTTGGGGACCGTTTACACACGTCTTTTAAGGTTTTACACATCAATATATTTTTGAGCTTATGCCCCCGTACACCCATTAAGTGGCCCTTAAAGCCAAAGTATATTGTTATACTTTGCATTTGGCATATATAATAAAAAAGTATCAATTTGCACCAAAATATCATTATCACATGATATGGGCATTTCTGAAAGATATTCATTTGAAAAAATGTCATTTGGCGGCCAATTTGAAAAAAACAAGCGCCCTCCCAGTTGAAAAAAGGACTGAGAATTAGACAACAAGGTCGGAAGTTATTCCTTGTGGTGTATGGAAACATGGAGTGAAAAACCAAACTTGGCAAACCTTTTGAAGCAGTCAGGATGGAAAAACGTGTGCCTATTACAGGGCGAGTCCAAAAGATTAACTACGATTTCAGAAAATCTTAAAAATATTTAACAAGTTTAGAATTGTTTTATCACAATGAAAACAAATAGTCATTATATCCACTACTTGGTAACAAAAATCTAACATTTACCTTTTTGGATGAATGCAGATATGGTAAATTAACGGAAAAGGCGCCAAAAACCATATTGACCACGGATTGTACAAGTCTTCACTCCACAGCAGCAAAATCCATTGAGTCACTGTTACTTTTACTGTTACTTTTAAGCTGTTAGTTTTGTATTTGTTCAAAGTAAACCATGCTAGCTGTAACAATGTTGTTGATAAATATTCATAACAATAGTCAATGACAGTAGCGTACCAGGGGCAGGGAAGGGGGAGCATTGTCCCCCTTCCCTCATGGAACTGACCAGGAAATAAGCTTAAGCAAGCGCAAAGCATGAATAGTGGGAAAAGGACAAGCAAAAAAGGGAGTAGGGAAAAAAGAGGGAAGGGAGTGCAAGAAAGGATGGATGCAAAGAAGAGAAGATGGATGTTGATGGTGGTAATGTTTAATTATTGATTCCCCAAAGTAGACCCCCCCCCCAACACATCAGGTTATGAAGGAGTTCGGTGGAAATCGGCTGTATTGCACAGGGTTGCCTACATATTGGTCATTCAGTTCCGCGAAAAGATATGTGATCAATTCAACATTTATTTGAAGTAATGCTCCAAAAATTGGTTGTAAGATATGATAATTGTTATTGTTTCAGATAATGAAATATTTTAACCATTTTCGTGATGAAGGTTTACCAAAGGTTCTCAAGCAAGCAAGAATGTATGATTACTTGTGTAGACTCAACCAAAAGTCTCTTTGGCCAAAATTCCACAACAGTGATTCGTGGACAGAGTGAAAAAACGGGTTACCTATCTTTAAGTTAGCATAAATTCGCATGCAAAGTTCAAAAATAAAAATTCAGAATTTCTCTAGTAGGTGAAATATTCTGTTTATATATGGTACTCCGTATCTTTGGTAAATTTTCAAGGCTGAAGAAAAATTCAACACCAAACGAGTGTAAACTTTGGACTACCCTGTATTATCTCTAATAAAATATTGCTAAACGTTAACATTAAGTGACCCAAGGGGATTTTCACGCTCCCGTTGGTTGCCCAACGTCCCCCCCCCCCGGAAACAATTTTTCGAGGGGGAATTTTGACGAAATATATACAGTGAGGGATCATAAGACAACCCACCAAATCAGCAATAAAAATGATATTTGTTATTTTGGGTGCAAATTAGAGGGCAAACATTGTTTTCCAAAACACGCGGACAAATTGGGCAAAAAGGACGGAATATTCAAATGGAGCTCATTCGTTACATCAAACATTTTGAAAACGTATTTTATGTGGATATCGATTCTAGAAAACAAAATACTTATATTTAACACAACACCGCAGTTTGAGGTAATCCGGTATTTTTAGCGGTTTGCCATACACATCATTTTACCATAGAGTTTGTACAGTACAGTGGTTTGGCAACATACGTGATGAAATGTTGTGAATTAGCACCTTAAAGGGTTAATTATTTTATGTTACTAATATTGTTTACTACATATGGTGAGTTTATATCAGCAAAAAAAATTGCTTTGGTTCTCGGTTCTTAATCGTATTTTAAAAATATTCTCAAATGGAATTCGTGAGTGCCACAAGGGGGGGGGTTCCATGGGACCCCCACTAATTAACTTCATTAACGGCTAGGCCGATTTTTAATGTCTCATAATACGAGTTGAATTCACATTTGTTACAAACATCTGTTGCTTATCAGTTTGAGGTAACCGATATGTATTTCATGATCCATTCCATTGATTTTTCTAAAGTAATAATTCAAGGCATTGCACAGAATGGGATAGTTTTGAGATTTATAAATCTATTGCGAACAACAATATCGGAAACGTATATGATGTCGGCATTGATTCCAACTCTTACAAACAATTTATCCCACTTAAACTTTAACGCTATTTCCCCAGAGAACTTGGTCCGTAATATCTTGATCTGTAACTGAGAAAGAGGTTTGTTGTTGGCGAAAATAATACCACGCTTCCAATACATCATTGTAAAAACCGTATTTTTTGTACAGGTAACCTGTTAAAATATTTGCTTTACAGTTTAATTTAAGGAATAATGAAACCACCCTTTATTAAACCAAAATAGCACATTCTACTTACAATACATTATCAGTGTTGTTTAACATTCTAGCATCCATTTAATTTTTAGGACACGTATTTTATTCAACGTCGACCATCTTAAGGCACCCTTATTCATATAGGACTAGTTATTGTTTTCTTTTATCTTTTCTTTTGAAGTCCAACAAAAAATGAAATAACAATTTTTGTTAGCTTCTTAAGACATAGCTGGAAACATGCTTGATTTGTAGCATTTAGAGCAATTGTGGAATACAAAGAGATGTTAATTATATTTTCTTTTTCAAATAAGTTAAGTTTCGTGATGTCCAACGACCAGTGGCACTTTTGAATTAATTATCACGTCCTCTTGAACCCAAATTTAGTTCTTCAGCTCTTTCATATGACGACTGAAATAAGTACCAAGACTCTTAATGGGCCACTAGGACCATTTGATTTCATCAATGTTCTCCAACTGTTCCTTGCCTAGCACATAAACCTCAGATTTTTTCTTATTAATGTCAATTACCAGACCCAGCACTAAAGTTACTTTATAGTGTACCAAACACATCAGGAATGGAATTGAATTGTCTAACAAAAATAGTTGTGTCGTATGCCAGTTGGACGATCTTGATTTTAATTATTTTTTCAATTGTTTTAATACCATGAATGTTTTTTGCTTTTTTATATTTGCTGATAACATCTCAGGGCTATGAAATAAGAGAGCTGACAACGGACTGAACCTGTCGATGCCTCTGTTTTATAGTGAAGGTTTAGACGACAAACCACCCATACCTTAGAACTGTGATGTTGGTATAGAGTATATCTACCCATTTTTCATAATTGTTCACCAAAACCCATTTGACTAACATGTTCAATGATTTCTTTTACAAGGATCGAAATGCTCTTTGGAATAAATAAATAAATCGCCCATCTTCCTCACTTGTTATATGGAAATATTCTATTACATTTCGATAGGCGCTATCGTTTGTCCATAAATTGACCTTAACATAACCGGTTTGCTCTGGGTTATTATATTATTTATCACATTGTGTAATCTCAAGCCCAGGCAAAGTACAAAATTTATAGTCATCGTTAAAGAGATATAGGGCCGCCAATATTTAGATATATTTTTCCCCTTTTTTGTGCAATAGCTGTTAAATCCTTCTTTGGTCAAGGGGATAGTTCGCCCTTAACAAAACCTCTTAATGGAGTCAATCATTACATTTTTAACGTCTATCCCAGAAAAACTTGGTAAAAC
This sequence comes from Ophioderma brevispina, assembly GCA_023653785.1. Classification (NCBI taxonomy): domain Eukaryota; kingdom Metazoa; phylum Echinodermata; class Ophiuroidea; order Amphilepidida; family Ophiodermatidae; genus Ophioderma; species Ophioderma brevispina. Next base: position 35,089 of record JAMKCH010009430.1, on the reverse strand, counting down.
TCGGCTGTGATCTTGATGAAACTGCGCTATACCAAACGGTTTTTATATTCTTATTATTTTCTTATTTTTATGACTAGTGGTGGATTAAGGGGACATTATCTTTTGTATTCAAAGAAGTTGGAACTGAAGGGGAATTTTCATATCGCTTAAGGAATGATTATGTTTGCGCCTTATTCCGTCAAAGGATATGAATATTATTTTATGGAAAAATGAGATGGAATACACAAAGGCTAATAATTTAAATAACAAAACGACCTCATTATAAACAATAAATTAATAATAATTCCCCTATTCCACTTAGTATGATATATTATTATTATTATTATAATTATTATTATTATATTCTTGTTATTATTATTATATTATTATTATGCTGTTACCTTTTGACTGGAATTAGCGAGTCAGATTCACCAAATATTCACTACTGCATGAAAAGAATTAAGCAAAAATACTTCATCGAATTGGGATTGTAATTTAAAATATTCACTCGGATTTAAAATTTTTTCTACCAATTAAAAAGAACTTTCCAAAATAAGAATGGATTTACCAGCACATGACAAAAATCGGCCACAGTTCAAAATATGAAAATTATATACCAGAAGATTCAGCGTCGAGATGACATCGAATCAACAAATATTCGCCATAAAGGGCAATTGGTTGTTTTTGACACCAACCATGCTCCAGAGCAAGGTCTCCCCTCACTAACCTCAAAAGCCAGAATTTTTTTCCTGATCTTTTTTGGACTTAGAATTTCCTTCTAACCTGTAAAACTAATGGAATTTTATATATTTTAAAGGAAGCAGCGTGAGAGTCGAACCAAAGAACTCTTAGTCAGAACACTAAACCAGCGAAGATTGCGATCACGTGTAGACAAAGTATTATAGGCCGCCGTACTCATAGTTCGGCTACAACTGTAAAGAATAGGGTACTCGACTCAGTGACTCTTCACGAAACATTAGTTTCAGGCGTTATTCCGTTGTCGTGGATGAGCCGGACTGTGGCTCCCGCGGGACTATATTATCTTTCACACTGGAATTGTATTTCTCATCCTTTAAGAACCTTCACTGAATACTTCGATGCAAATCGACCCGACTGACTTGTACAATCTGATTTAATTATGATAAAGCAATCATGTTCTACTATAATATTGAACATGAATAAATGGAAAATCGGAGTTCATAATCTGACTATCGGACATACCAAACCAAAAACCCCATGCATAATGTGCTTTTTGACAAAAAAAATGTTTTGACAATAAAGTCGTAACTTTCTTGAGAAGTGAATTTTATGTATTATAAAATGGTAAGTCATATGCATAACCATTAGGTGAATAAGGTCTTGCGCACTTGCGTTATGGTGTTGTGTGTGTGTATTTGGGGGGGGGGGGGGTCCACCCCCTGAAACCCCTTTGCCGGTGGATTTTTTTTTCTTTACTCGATCAGTGATTGGGTACACCAACACCGACCGACATAACAGGGGAACCAAAAAGAAAATCCGTGGTACCAACAAAAATGGTGGTCCAAAACTGATTTTTACAATGCACCCAATTCTCTTGCAAAAATGAAAAAAAAAAATTAAAAAGCACATGAAAATTTTCCTCATAATACCATAAATGCATTTGCATTGTTGAAATAAAAAAAAAAATAAGGGGCAAAATGCTTATTACAGGTTAATAACAGAATAAATGTTTGTTTGAGTGGACACCCACCCAACCCTTCCGCCCCTCTTATTCACTGAGTGACAATTGGATCTTGCAGAATTGTCTGAGCAATTTAGTGTAGTTAAGACTTGTTGCATTCAAGTTGATTCTGTCGCGTGCCACAATTCGAAACTGGCAAGATAAAGTTGACATAACATTTTTTTTGCAATTTCATGGAGTGGGTGAATTTATACATTGGAAGTTTTATTTTGTATAACCCCATTACGATGTCAACGCGTGCGACTCGAGTCCTTGCAGAATGGAGGAGCTGTGTAGATGGCGTCTCTTAATATGTACTGCTCTGCCTGGCGGCTAGACGGACAAAGTGGATGAAATAGGTAACAGCTGATATTTATCCATACACAGATAATAAACATTGGCCCTTGTTCCAAAAAGATGTTTAACGAGCGTTTAACTGAACAGTCGTTTGTCTTTAAGTAGTGAGGTGGATACACATTAGACTTACATCAACAATATTGAAAATTTCCAGATGTTATCACATCCCCACGTCGGGTTGAGTAAAAACAATATCCATCCGCTTTCACAATACATTTAAATTTTCGCTTCTGAAAACGCGGTAAATAGATAGAAATAATGTTAGTACTAAATTACAGATGTGATTATGACAAAGGTAGGTCAAAGCTTGCCGAGCAACCTTTTCTTTGATGAAATTCTGTTGGTTTTCTTCTTTTCTCAAATAATAGAAAATATACTGACCCAAAGTTATTGAACAGAATTATAAAAGCTCAAGATTAACTTATTTGTGGACGAGGATAGGTATTTTGTGCTTACAATATACCAATGGTCATGCACTCCCAGATGAAAATGAATCTGAAGTGTTTTTCTCCACCGCATACCGGGCAGATTGTTGAATATCTTTAGCTCCATTGTTTGCTGAAGTCTACAGTATTGTGTATCCACTGGTCACTGATATTAGGGGAAGGAAATTGAGGTCACATTTTATTAACTTTCACGAAAATGTGCAAGTTTTATTTGCGGGATCAGAAGGTTATTACGATTGTAATAATTTATTATGAATTTCCACCATTGTTTTGACCTAGCCCACGATGGGGACAACAAAACAACAGCATAGAAGGATGTCCTATAATAGCCTAGATGCCTTTCAGTGTAAAATTGGAATCTCCATTGTCATGGCAAATACGGTAGAGGTATTGCCCCATTATTGGTTTATTAATGGCCAGAACATAATTAGATTCATTTCGGTGCCACTTCAGCATGAAATTTTAATTATTTGCCCCATAATGTGGTACGCTAATGGCCAGAACGTAATTAGGTTAATTTTGGCGGTACTTCAGCATGAGAATTTGATTTATAACGTGGTTACATGCTAATGGCCAGAACATAATTATGTTCATTTCATCGCTACTTGAAAATTAAATTTGATTCACAAGTTTTAAAGCCAGGGTCTTCTATATTTTTTTTTTGGCTGATGTGTTTATGTACGTTGTTTTCTCATAACAGACGTCGATGAATGCGGTTCGAATCCCTGTGAGAATGATGCGACTTGTGAGGATAAAGTTAATCATTTTGAATGCAAGTGCCCTGTAGGATATGAAGGAGTGACCTGTAAAGATGGTAAGTAAAAATAGTCTGACACCAACAAAAGCATATCTTATATTCTAGCAAAAATGGTTTAAGCAGTCATTCAACATAAAATAAATTGAGATTTTTTACCTCAATATATTTCGATGCGCAGACACACACATCCTCATGACAGTTTAAATCAATTTTCTGCAAGTTATACATTAACACGTATGAATATTCATTCTGTTATCTTATAATCTTTTATTAAGAATATAGAACTGTTTTAAACAATAGTATGTCCTTTATCATATAATACACCCTATCATTGTGTTCGATAGTAAGATTTCAGAACAGTTACTTTTGGTTCAAAAAGTGAAACTCCTTCAGAGTGGTTCAGCTTTAATCGTATTGGTCGCTTTTTATGGTAATTAAATCGAGGATCTCCGATCTTACTATGGTTGGAAAGGTAAAGATTGAGCGCGACTTCCTCATGGGAATTTTAACATTCATAAGTTCTAAGAATTTTTCGAGATTTTAATCGTAATGAGAGTCTTATTAACCACTTTTTTCATGATAGCCTAGCCGAACTAAAGAGAAAATGTCATATTTCCTACATTACGGGCCATTAATTACATGGCCCAATGATATTATTTAGCGCTTGACAGGGGCCAACCAAATGTATTCCAAGGTAGATCATGCTCGTGTATGGCAGCCCAAAACGTAACCTTAGCGTGTATTTTCATTGGCAAGAAAAACACGCTAAGTACGTATTTCGGTTGATTTGACTAGTACATATTTTTTTCAAAACAGTATTTTGATCTGCTGTTCTGACACCTAAAACAAGTATAATTAATTGATTGTGCAACTCCTAAACAAGTAATTGGCCTGAATGTTTAAAAGACACCCTAAACAAGTATTTTGATATATTTTGATACCTCAAATAGACATTTATATAATGTGACCTTGTAAACGATTGTGTGAACACGCTTTAGTTTCTTATCTTACCCTGCACCGATAAAGAAATATTCACACATTATATCATTAAAATTGTTTTGTTGTGGGATTTTATTGAATCTTATGTGTACACAGTATCATTGTGCGCACGTCATGCTATATTTATATAAAAATTCACAGGAAGTCTACGAGGACTTATTATTTGGGGAAAACCTTAAAAGTTCATATTAGGGCCTAATGAGGTTTTGGAATTAATGAGTCTCCGTCGTTATTGACAGTGTTTATTATGCCATTGCATTAACAAAACCCGGACCAAAATCTTAAGGACCTTATTTTGATACTATTAATTAGAGATAGCATCCGTCCTGCACACATGCAATACGCTACCAATAAGTCTGTATAGTCATAGCACGCGGAAAATGAAATGAAAAGCCTAATTTATAAAGGATATGTGTAGACTATCCGGGGTTTTTCATATTCAGAAAATGCATTAAAACCACTCGGAAAAATCTACCATGTGAAATCAGGAGAAAATCGTTGACGAAAAATCTGTATTTTTATGCTGATTTTGTTTCAAGTATTCAAAATATCACATACATGAATACGTACTTTTCGACGTGACAAGCATCCCCTTATTTTGTATATTTGATGATTTTGACATCCTAAACCATGTACGAGCGTACATCGCCTGATCTAAAAAAAACGACCATAATTACGCGTTTTTGGTTTGTGTACATGAGCATGTATCCACTTGGAATACAGGGCCCCCCCACGGCATAAATGTGATGTTTCGACAGAAGGATTAAATAGTGGAATAGCTGTAGTATTAAACACAAGCTCTTTGAATGGAATCTCACACTCTACAGCACATCACACACATACTTACATGTACGTCATCCCTGAGCGTTATCACAAAGCCCATTTTTATAGATCGACAAAGTGACGTTCGCTACTTATGCACCCCTAATCCGCCATTAGCATAATATAAAGTTTTTTAGGCCTATACTATAACACATATATGTTGTTCTTATCAATTGCCACACATGTGCAGAAAACAATACTTTTTCAGGGGGCAAGGGGGGGGGGGGGGCAAGAAGATTCCAACAGGGAGCAGTGCCCCCCCCCCCCGGTTACGCCAATGGGCTCATTTGCATAATCGGGACCTCTAAATGAGAGTTTTACCTGAAACACTTTCAAAGGATAAATGCGACACTACAAGACTTTACTTTACTTTAATCGTTCTTTTAGATATTGATGAGTTATTCCAACCCTTGTTATAATGATGGAACGTGTAAGAACAACATTGGTTCTTTTAACTGCACCTGTCCTAGTGGTTATGAAGGTGATACATGCTTCATTGGTAAGTGTTCGAATTAAACCTTAAGAACTTACAATGTATTTTTTTTCATCTGTTTGGTTTGCGCACTTTTCTGGGTGGTGTTTAAATATGTACAATGTCTCCCGAAAATTTCGTATGATATGAAAATAGTTCTGAATGAAGCAAAGGCCCTTATTATGCATTTTTTGTATCAAATCTTTTAATCGCATATTAAAACAATGACACTAGGTAGACGCTATGTGTATACACTCTCAATGCTATAAGGGTGTTGTAGTAAAATCAAATATATAACATCCCCTCGAAGGACGTGTATAATCAAGGTCCATTGCCAGATCAATGAAAGCATTAACGAATTATTATGATTATATTATTAGTAGTAGTGGTAAGTAGTAGTAGTAGTATTATGACACGATTCAGGCCTATGCGAATCAATGTGGACATCTATCATCAAAGAGAAAAAAATACGCGTACCAGTGGGTTCATGCTAATAACAATGACATTAATATAAGTTTATGTTGCCCCACAATTTAACAACCTTTGTAATTTTATAATTTCTCTCAGAAATAGATGAATGTGCCTCAAGTCCATGTCAAAATAATGGAACGTGTGTGGATAAAATTAACAATTTCACTTGTTCCTGCCCTATCGGATATGAGGGAGAAACATGTCTTATTGGTAAGAATTAATGTCTTTGATTGTCCCCCTCACAATTTCATTTTCTATATTGACATTGACTTGGTATTGCTGTAAATGTCATGACCTATTTCCTATCACGTGCAAGGTTTTAAATAAACAAATGTAATTATCCCATTTTTATTGTGTTTTTAGATATAAATGAATGTGATTCAAGTCCTTGCGAAAATGGTGCAACGTGTGGAGATAACATAGGCTTTTTTAATTGCACGTGTCCTACAGGTTATGAAGGCCAAATCTGTTCGCTTGGTAAGTGTCACATCCGGGTTCATTTGACCCTAAACCAAAAGGTTTGTATGTGCATCTCCTCCCAAAATGATCAAGTTAGTAGACAATAGCAAGTGTCTGTGGAATGTCTATGGTTGTGCTCGGGGCACGAAATCGGATTATACAGTGTGAGTCAAAAAAGACTACACTTTCATATAGAATGTCGTATTATATTCTAGTGCGCCAATATTTTAAATGTCCTATCGGTACCATTAAAGGTATCATTATACCTTTCACCTTTTATGTGCGTTATACAACTAACGGAATAAGGCGCTTGATATAGCATGGCTGCGACGGATTGTACTTACGTCGCTCTATCAGTAAGGGCATATTGGCCAAACTGTGTCTGCAGATTTTATGTTAACGTTAAATGAGTGTCAAAGCATTTCAAGTGTAAATGTAACATCGGTCATTTCAGTCAAATTTCAGTTATATTTGAAGATTTCTATAAATATGACCTTTGACCCTTTAAAGGGGTGGCCTGATTTAAGTATATCAATTTTTCATCTTGATATAATGGCCTTTACCCCAAAACCCCATCTGTAAAGTTTCGCGCCGATATTTCAACCCGTTTTGAAGTGAGAGCTAAAAACGTGATTTTGTAATCCCCATAGAGTACTGTGTAAAATTAATATTGGTCGATCAAAATGGGACATGTTTTCGCGCATAACATCCCAACCAAACATACTTTAGCCCTAAGATTTCACAGGGTAAATGAGAAATATAGTAGCTTTCTTCATATACCAAATTTTTGACCACTTCCGGTAAAATCTGGTGTCCCTGGGGACGAGGCTATTAGCAATCGGACCATGGACCTTTAATGATGTTAAAATATTTTATCATTGTCATAAGGATATTTTCAGTCAAAATTTAGCTCAATTGGAACAGTTTGAAAATTTGACCTTAATTAACCCATGAACTTTGAGCTCTCGGGTAAAACCACCAACAGGTCAAAATCTAATGATGTATCAGTATATCTGCAATTGCTTAGATTTAGCTGATTGTTGCTAATTTTACCTCTTTATTAGGCACCGGAAATTACTTTTAAGTGACCTTTCACACAATTCTGTGCTTACCCAGTAAAAATCGATGACTGGTCATGCATCTGTGCAAGTGCCACTGTTGCATAAAGTAGAAATGAGTTTTTGAATTTTTGAGACTTGCGAAAAAATTACCCCTAATTTGTCACCAAATCCCCACAGCCAACGATCAATGTCGAGTCACATAACCAACTCATGTCATTATTGAATATTGCATGTTGTAGAAGATATTCTTTAAAGTTCACACACCATGAAATTATGATTACATCCCAATAGAAAGCTAGTGACCTTATGAAATGAACAGAATACAGTTTCGATTTTTATCTGTCTTCATAAAGCAGTGCGGGCTTAAAAACTGCCAAGATGTGATGTATTTTCCCGTAGTTTCAATACGCCCAATTGGCCCAATACTGAGTATAAATATGAAATGACGATGGATGGACGTCATTCGGTGACACGGAGTAGTAAACACAGTGCAAATATGTAAAACACTGTACAGTCAGTTCAGATGTTACTAACATATGCCAGCATCTGTATGTATTAACATTGTTATTTGAAATGTAAGAAGAGACAATTGAATATGAGAAAGTGTGGTAATTGGTGCTATGAGGATTAATATTGTGAAAATACCTAGACTTCCACTTACAGGGAGGTTTGTGGGACGCGCGGCCGGTAAGGTGGACTAGTGGTGTTAGTGTTACTCGAAGCTGATTAACGAAGCTTCACAAGAAACAGGCAACGATACAAAGGGTTTGGACGTTAGGTCTTTGTGATATATTAGAATCCCCAATCAAAAAGGACCAGAAAAAGCCGGGGAACCGGGAAAGGACGAAGAAGAAGCGAGGGATATGCTATGTTCATGATTGCTGTGTGTATTGCGATACATGCCTGAGCTTTAACTTTGATTGATGCCCTGCACTGAGATTGGACTCTCTTTATCCGTAACAATGATTAATGCATGATGATTGTCGCGTCGAGCCCATGTTTCTTTTAATTTTTATAATACTAAACTTACCAATCACGAAATTGTTTTTACCGATTTTCATCAACTGTCACCTCATTTCTCTGTCTTCTTCCGTATGACGGTTGACATTAATTATGAAAAATAAAACTCGCACGGAAAAAAATCCCCGGTGTATTCTTTTCGCTATCCGGGGTAATTCCCGGATGAATAGCCAACTTCTGATTGACATCTGCATATTTTGGGAACTGGGCGTGCACTTCACTCATTGGGTTGAAGAAGATGAAAGACTACAAATGATTTCGAAACCAGTTGGTGTATGTTTAGTACGGATTATTGAACCGGTTACTTAAAATGACGTCACAGGCTTAGCACCCAATTTGAAGAATTTCCATTTTGTTTTATAGGGGTGTGGGGGGGGAGGCAGGGAAAATAATCTTTCAGTGTAATGCGGACTTCAACCTAAAGCAGTTTGAAATAAAAGTTATGTTCTCGTTTTATTTATAATAAGCTTTTAGTGATTGATATATAATCCTAATTTCATGGTGTGTGTCATGATTGCATGTTTGTAGAAGATTATTCATTTAAAGTCAAAATCTATGCCTTTTGTTTGCCTGTGACCTATACATTACCTTGACCGAGTTCAAAGGCCAATGGGCTCTGCGGGCTTTCGGAAAATTATGTGAACAAATTTCATAAAAAACACGGCCAAGCACGTGAGTGGTCGATGAGGAAAAACAAAGAGAACGCGACAAAAAACATCATATCAAATACGTATAATAACACGTGTATTATTTTACATGTATGGAGCTTAACCCTAAAAAATTAAATTTGTTATGTAATTACGATTTCCAATCTGTTGGGCACGCACCACCAATCTTTAAGGTGATTATTGGTTGTGAATATATCGGCACATAGTAAATGAAAATATATCGAAATTAAAAACGTACCAGATGGTTTTCTATGGGCATTGGAGTATCCTGCGAAAAAAAATCCAGATTATTCAGACAAAATGTTACGCAACTGTTACAACCAATCATGGAACATGTTATTCCCTGTGGTATATTTACACGCCGCGTGCAATACCGAAAACAGAACGAAAGCCAGCGAAAATATACCACGTGACTTCAGCAAGTGCAACCGAGGCTCATCCATGTGAACTTCGTTGAGACACACACAGGATAGGAGCCGAAGTTCGTTAGAAATTTTTATTGCAAAAAAAAACTACACTTTGTAAACCCTAAGTTGATTTGAGAAAAATGTTAAGAGGGGTGTTTTAGAGATCATTTTGTGATTAACAAAGCGTTTTAGGTGCCTAAGCACTAACAATCCCTGAAAACGTGGACATTTAACAGGGGGTCGCCGTACCGTAATGATTTTATAGCTTTATCGAAAGTCGCCTCTAACCACTGATCTCATTACAATGGATAGGCTACACAACAGTAATGGTATATTAGATGAATGGAAGCAAACGGGCGTGAATTTGGTTACCGAACACAAATAGCATTACAGAGACACCTGTTTAACAGAAAGTTGTATCCCGGGTGCACGTTTTAGAGACATGCCATCCCAACGCGGACAAAGACCAATTGGCTCACTGCTGAAGTGGCTGTATTCTGCAGTCTGGTAGGTCGCTATCCACATTCCAATAGGCACAAATTTTGATAAATGACGGCTCTTAACCACTGCTGGCTCTTTTTGGATATGACCAATATGGCCGTCGTGCCTCACTTACAAAGCTCATGTTTCCAATCCATTGTATGACAATCAGTGTTCGAACCTACTAATAGCGTTTAAGAATACTACGTACTTTTCAATGTACGCTTGAAAACGCTGCTTGTTGTGCGTGAAGAGTTTCCTCATTTTTAGAAACGAATTCTCAAGAATCCCAGGATCATTTTATCAAAATTAGGCAACAATGTTATGCCATTTTTGTAAAGTTAATATTTTTTAAGGAAAACGTTAAATTAAGCTTGTTGGGGTATGTGTTTTAATTCAATGTTTTTAAAAGTAAATGCGTTAAGTCTTTCATACAGGCCAAGACTTGACTAACCACCGATATCTTTCAATTGGTGTGGAAGACTAATCATTGTGTGGCAAAAAACGATTAGCCCGTAAAAATAATCATGGTGGCTTCGTTAAATCGTTCTACTGCTTCGAAAGTTAGCATTGAAAATGGTATTTTCTGCGCAAGGAATACTCCAAAATTTGACCAGAGAACCATCTGGTACGTCATATTTAGGGGATATTTATTATATATTTGCCGATAGAATCATATCCAATAAATCCCGATTCATTGGCGATGAATTGGCAAGACATCCTTTTAGCAGGCTTAACTACGTTTGCGATAAGGTAGACTATGGTGTAATTTTAGGCACCAAAAGTCCGCTTTAGTGTGCCTAGTGTGTCTAGTGCACTCTAGGTGCGCTCGGAGTCCTTTGGGGTGCGCTCGGGGTGCGATCTGTTTTTGACACTAGAATTTTGTCTAATACGGTATAACTGCATCATAGTAAGTGACGGTATTCCGTAAAAGAGTAGAGAGTAGAAACAAAGAATGATTTTCCTAGTTGTACGTCGCATTAAACCCAGCGCACCCTGTGGCTAATCCACACCATACACTGTAACAAATAACCAGTGCAATTTACAGGAAAATACTGTACAACGTCCCAAAACTTACAGTATATGGCTGTAATTTGGAAATACGGAAATATTGTAATGTTATGTCCAATTTTCCAGGCCTACAATGACAAAATCTAAAAAAGAAGAATATTCGAATTTAACACTAATGACCAAGGGGTTTTCACTCCCTTGGTGCCCAGGGGGGGTGGGGGTTAAGGAACCCACTTTCCCGAGGGAATTTGCACGAAATTTATACCAATGTGAAGGGTCATAAGACAACCCAATCAGCAACAAAAAATGAAATTTGTTATGTCGGTTGCAAATTAGGGCTGAAACCTTTTTTTCAAAACACGTGCGAACATGGGAAAAAAGGACGGGAACATTTCAATGAGGCCTTGCGCTTAACACCCAAAACATTTTTGAAAAGCTTAGTTTTATGTTGATATCTAGTCTAGAAACCAAATTACATATATTTTAACACAACAACGAGCGTTTTAGGGAATCCTATTTTTTAACGGTGTTGCAAAATACACGTCATTTTCCCAGATTTGTACAGTAGTTTTGGACAACATCCATTAATGAATTGTTTGTTTTCAGCACATAAGGGTTAATTTTTTTAATGTTACTAATAATTGTTTACGTACATGTATGTGTGAACTATACATACCATCAAAAAAATTTGCTTGGTTCTTGTTTTCTTATTCTTTTTTAAAAAAAAAAAAAAAAAAACTTCCGTTAGTGCGCAAATGTGGGGGTATCCATGGGACCCCCACTAATTACTCATAAACGGCTTGGCGGATTTAATTTTTTGGTATGAAAGAAGCGCATTTAAAAGTCAGACAATTACAAAAATTTCGGCGCAAAAATCCCCGCGTAAGCGGTCCATCGCGAAACAACTTTTGGGGGTCCCATGAACACCCCCCCCCCCCCCTTAGGTCCTTAAGTGTTTCGATTAACAACATCATTAACACTACCTGAATTTGCAATTTATACATTAAGTACTAAATTCTACAGGGAAAAATCTGTAAGTTTTACAGGAAATCCTGTCACAAGTCTGCACACAAAACCCCTAAAAATATGCTTTTACAGATTTTTCATTCAATTTTACCGTATAATTTTCATATTTTCATGTTTAGTTTTGTCACTTCTCAAAACATGTATAAACAAAATGATAAACAGTCTGGTGTACAAGGCTAACAAGTTTTGCGCCGATTAAGAAAGATATGGTGTATTTTTTTAGCACCAAAAAAGTCCGATTTAGTTGTGCTCTAGGGGTGCTCTAGGTGCACTCTAGGTGCGATCGGAGTGCACTTGGGGTGCGCTCAGGGGTGCGATCTGGTTTTACACTAGATTTTTGTTCTTATAACGGTATAAAACTGCATCATGATTGACGTTATCGGAAAAGAGTAGAAAAAGAGTAGAAGGAAAAGAGGATTTTTCTAGGTAGACGTCGGCTTGAAAAACCAAAGCGCAACCTGTGCTAAAATACCACCATACACTTGTAAACAAAAAACAGTGCATTTACAGGAAAAATTCTGTAAAAACTTCCCAAAAACTACCAATTGGCTGTGTGTATAATTGGAAAAGCAGGGGAAAATATGTAAAGGTTAGTCCAATTCCAGGCCACCCTACACTGACAAATATAAAAAAGAGACTATTGAAATATTTAACACTTAAAGTGACCAAGGAGTTTCACTCCCGTTGGTGCCCAGGGGGGGGGGGGGGGGCGTTTGGGGGGGGGTTAAGGAAAAAGAAAAGTTGACAGAGGAATTTTTGCAACGATAATTTTAGACCACATGTGAAGGGTATAAGACAACCCCAAATCAGCAAACAAAAAAAAATGAAATTTGTTATTTCGTTTGCAAATTAGGCTAAAACATTGTTTTCAAAACACGCGAAAAAGTGGGAAATAAGACGGAAAATTCAAAATGAGCCTTGCGCTTCAACCACACATTTTGAAAACGTATTTTATGTTTGATATCTATTCTCGATAGACCCAAATTCAGATATTTTAACACATCAAAAACGAGCAGTTTTTAGGGAAATCCTTGTATTTTTTTACGGGTGTTGCCAAAATAAAGTCATTTTTCCCATAGAGTTTGTACAGTAACGTTGGCAAAACATCCATGATGAAATGGTTTGTTTTTCAGCACATAAAGGGTTAATTGTGGTAATGTAATAATAATTGTTTACTTAATGTATGTGTGAACTATATCAGCAAAAAAAAATTTGCTTTGGTTCTTGGTTTCTTTTCTTTTTGAAAAATATTCTGAAATGGACTTCCGTTAGTGCCCAAGGGGGGGGGGTACATGGGAACCCCACTAATTAACTCATTAACGGTTGGCCGATTTAAGTATTTGGTTATGAAAAAGAAGCGAATTTATAAAAAAGTCAGACATTACAAATAAATTCGGCGCAAAAATCCCACGCGTAAAAGCGGCCAGAGCGGGGAAACAACTTTTGGGGCGGTCCTAGAAACCCCCCCCCCCCCTTGGTCCTTAAGTGTTACCGAGTAACAACATCATTATTAACATACTATGATTGTCAATTATACCATTAAGTACTAAAAATATACAGGGAAAAAAATACTGGAAATTTTACGGGAAAATCATGGCAGCAGTCTGCCAACAAAACCCCATAAAAATATAGCTTTTACAGTTTTCACATCTTCAATTTCCGTATATTTGCATATTTTCATATTTATTGTAACTTCTAAAAACAGGTATAACAAATGATAAAATTTTGGGGTTGCTCCAGAAGAAAAGTAGTAAAGACTTAGCACTATGGTTAAATGAGATCTTATTTGCAAAAGTTATAAACCATAGATATGTGACAATATTACAGGAGAACCAATACAAGCAGTATTGTGAGATGCATACATGGTGAGTGAAAGTGAAGGACGAGGACACTGCTAAAAGCAAGGCGTGAAGTCGCAGGGCCCTCGCAAAGGGGGGTTAAACAAAAAAGTTACTTAAAATACCAAAATAATACCAGGGGGGGGGGGCAGATAGCCGATACAATATGTACATGACAGGCAAAAACTATGGCCAAAACAGGGTGTCTGACTTAATGTTTAAAGATGATGAAATGAAAGGTAAGAGGAGATCAAAAAACATAATAAAGTGTGAATATGGATATGAATATATGAGTATGAAAATACAAAGGAAGAGGAAAAAGTAAAAGAAAAAATCTATAGGACAGGATGGTCATAATACAGCTGACAAGAGCTTTTTTAAACTTGTTTGTAAAGGATGATAGTGAGGAGGAATTCTGGAGTTCAGAGGGGCAGTTGCATCCATAGTTGAGGGCCTTGGGATTTGGAGGTATTACTGGCAAAAACAGTGTGGGGGGTGTAATGAAGTGGTCATTAGCATGCCTGGTATCATAATTGTGGGAAGGAGTGTCAACGTTAAAGAAGTCTTCAGAAATAAGATCCAATGGAAGAAGATGGGGGTGCTTAGGTAATAAAGAGGCAAGTCTGAAGTGTAGATATCGCGCACTTTAAGAGTAGAGAAAAAAAGAGAATAAAAAGGGGATCCGTATGTGCGAGCCAGAGAGAGAATTGGTACAGGTACGGATGGCGCGTTTTTGAAGAAGAAAAGAAGGACAGATTCAGAATTGGCAGTTGTTAGGATCAGGCCCAGCTCATCGCACCAATGACAGATGATGGAAGAGATGAGAGAATTTAAAGATCTTAAGTGAATGCTGGAAGATAAGGACGTACCTTACGAATCCACACCAAAGGTATTTGGAAATATTTGGATTACAGGCGGTGTATGGGAATCCCGGAAATATTAGAGTCCATAGTAGCCAAGGAATTTGGTTGAGTCAACATGAAGGATTGGAGTACTCATAATTTGAATATTAAAATCACCAAAAATAAAAAAAATAAACATGTTTATTTTTAAAAAATCCTATTAATTCGTCTTTTTTTATTTTAGAGAAAGGTTATTTAGCTTAAACCAGTTAATATTTGTTTAAGTTCAGCGTTAATTATTGCTCAAGTTTAAGGGTTGAGGGGAAAATAAAATATTCGTTGTCATCAGCAAATAAAATTAAATGGGGAATTTTAGACTGAGGGGTAAATCATTTATGTAAAAGTAGGGCATAAGAAGGGCCAAGATAGAGCCCTGCGGTAAACACCGCAGGTGATGTGACGGAGGTCAGAGAGGTAATGGGGTTGTAGAGATCACTCGTGATATCTGCCAGTCAGGTAGCTTCTCATCAATCGTGGGCCAGGCCTCTGATACCATAATCATAAAGTTTAGATAGAAGAATTATGGTTGATGGTATCAAAGGGCCTTGCTTAGATCAAGAAAAAAAGAAAAAGGCCAATTGTATGTAAATTGTTGTCCTAATTTGGCAATAGTTACAGTTAAAGTTTGTTGATGCCATGAAAGAGATGATTTTAGGCCTAAAGCAAATGTGAGAAGTAAGGATTGTTATTCTTTGTGATAAAGTTAAATAAACGGACAGATACAACTTTTGAGAAGTTTAGAAGTACTAAAACGGTTGGTAAAAGGATGGATCTAGGCCTATAGTTTGAGAAAGAAATCATGTTTATCACCACCGCTTTTAAAAATAGTGCGGCACATTGGCTATTGAATTGGGATGGTACAGTAGTACCAGGTGTTATGCTGAAGTTAAAACATATGGGCATGACCTCACGATTGATGGAACATTTGTTTTAGTAGCGTGCTGCTAAACCGTTCCGATCCCATCTACTGGAAACTAGCTTAAGTTTAGAGGTTAGTTTAATAATCTCTTCAGGGGAAGTAGGTGACATAAATAAACAATTGAATAAGCAAGATGGTGGTTTGTGAAGGTTGGTGGAGGATAGGAGTTTTTTCAGCAAGTGTTTACCAATGTGGCAAAAAAGTCATTAAAATGTTCAGCAAGTTTCAGTATTATTGTAAATCTTAATCCATGTTCGTAAGAAAAAAATACGGGAATGATATTAGTTTGTTTATTTCGTCCTAATAAGTTATTAAAAGTTTCCACATTAGTTGGTATATTTGTGATCTTCAATTTAGATGAGATGAAGGGATTTTTGTGAGCCGAAGTCGGAGTTATGTGGTTACGGTACTGTTGTATATTTAACTTATTAGCGGTAGTGGTTTGAACAGTAAAGTTATAGAGTTTATCTGTAGTTTAAATGATTTGATTAAAACCTTTGGTAACCCAGGGCTTTTTAGGGTAACGTTTGGAAATTCTTTTGTGATTAATAGGACAATGGCGTGCAAAACAATTTATGAAACTTATCTCAAATATCTGTAGAGCTGAATCAGGGTCTGTGGAGTCAATTACTTATGCCATCAGCAGGTGGAAAAGAGCATGGTTAGCCTCTGATATTAAAGGGCTTGAGTTGGCGTGAAAGGGACTGAGTGGGATTTCGGCGATGAGTTATGAAAGTATAGATATATTTGATTAGTGATAAAGATGGAAAATGATCCGAGGAGGGTCATAATAATAATACCGAAATTTGATGTTAAAGCGAAGCACCGATGGCGTTGGTAAAGATGTTGTCGATTAAACCGACACTAGTATGACCGTGTTTATTGTCTTTATTTCGAGTTGGACGATCAATAGAGGAATAAAATCATGGGCATAATAAATTATAAATTCTTCCACTTGGATCCGATTGATGAGGCCAAAAGATGGAGGTTGGAAATCACCCATGAGTACAGATCTTCTTTTCATTGGAACTGGTGCTAAGGGTCGTTGTGAGGTCTTAATGAACTCGGGACAAAAAACGACATAATCGGGTTTGTAGACTACACCAACCAATAAACTTAGAGGAAATTGGTAGATTAGAAACTTCAATTAAAAAGGAGAATCACAGTCAGCGCAATTAATGGAAAGGTCAGGTCTTATGACATAGCTAAGCTCATGGGAAACAAAAAAGACAGACACCTCCTCCACGACGGCCTGATCGAATTGAATTTTCGACAAGCAGAGTAGTTAACAAGGTCAATGAGGGAAGTTCATCTTCGGAGTTGCAACCCCGTTTCGGGAAACCATAGATTATCAAAATGTTGCGGGGGTGAAGGAAGCAATGTAGTTAACGAGGTCATCTGCTTTCTTACTGAGGCTTTACAAATGCATTGAAGTGTTGAAAAGAGAGAAGACTGAGAATAGAGATGCTGGGCATGGTGGGTGAAGGGTCTCAGAAGTGTAGTACTGGTAGAAATAGGATCAGTCTCGTTCGTCATTGCTTGTCAGATGAGGAGGAGGGATATGTACGCGAGCTAACTGTCAAAAGAAAAGGTTTGTAGATGCGAGAGGAGAAAGGGTCCGGAACATAAATTGTACCAGGTGGTACACAAATGGTCAACAGAGAAAAAATATTAGAGAAAAAAAATACACATGAAATCAATTCGGGATGGAATGGGAGGGGAAAGGAAAAAACAAAAAAGGGGATGGAATTGGGTGACCAAAAGAGGCAGTTTATGAACCGCCCATTAAGCTTGTTAAACAGAACGGAAGTCGTACAATGGTATATGAAACAAAAAAATTATGCTCATGCGGAGTTGGGATATGTGATGAATGGGATTGAACATGGACCAGGGATTTTAACCGTAAAAAGTAAACAAAAAGGCGGGGAAGCATGCCCAGACAGACAAGATTGTGTCTTTTCCGAGGCACATGCGAGCACATAATAAAATAACAAAAAACATATTAATCGAACTAAATTAAGGCGATATAAGGATACAATAATTATCAATCGAAACTGAACAAAATATTTGCGCAAAGGTCTGGTTCAGAAGAATGGATGTGAGAAATTTACCATGCGACATATGAATAATAAGTGTATAAGTTAAAATAATAAAGGCGTGAAATAATACAGAAATCAAAAATGTTAGCAAACCAGAGCATCATTTTCTAAATCGTGTGGTGTGAGGATTAAAAATTATAAATAAATAGAAACCCGGAACATGTACTAAGCAAGACTGAGTGAGGGGAGTTGCGGTATAAGAAAAGCGCCCAAGAGCATAGAAGGCAGGCGCATGCAGAAAAGCAAATGAAAAAGAGAACAGGGAAACTGCCCGCAGCTATGCTCACACAAACTTACGTAAGTAGTTATGGTTGGAACGACTGTACTTAAACACAAACCAGACCACTAAAGAGGACTATTTAGTCAAATATGAAACACACAAAAAAGTTTGATGTAATACAGTGTACAACCAAACTGTAAATTTACATATATGCCACGATAAAATGTGGTGCGGGATTTACGCCTACTAAGTTAGGTTGTTTGTCAGATGCTTTTTTATCTCCCCCCACACATTCACAATCTCGGTAATAATCACCAAATATATAGTTTTATGCGTTTTGATTAAGATCAAGTTTTACAGTATACGTAAATTTTACGTAATTGTTTGCAGAATTGCTTCCAGGATTTTACTGTAAAATCTTACAGGATTTTTACCTGTAGAGAAGACACACATAGCCAAATAGCGGATCCTAGCGCTTTGTTACGGGTTTGGTAACAAAGGGTGAACTATTATTATTATTTTATTGTAGAAATTAACGAGGGCGATTCCAAATCCTTGTCAAAATTAATGGAAGTGTGCTGATGAAATCGGTCGTTTAGGTGCAATGCTTCAAGTGGGTTTTATCGAGTAACTGTGAAAGAGGTAAGTATAGGTGTATGTTTTTTTGTTTTTGTTTTTTTGGGGGGGTATTCTTTTTTAATATTAATGTTGAGTTTTATATTATTATTATTCTGGTGTTTGTTTTTATGTTTATGTTACGCTTTGATTCAGACTACATTGATATTATACATTAACCATCGTCTAACCAGGCTATTTTTGTAATACAACCCCCCCCCCCCGGATTTTCCATATAGGACCCCCTATGAACATGACTACCAATTCTTTTTTTAAAACAATGCCCAGAAATGTTTATCTATTATTAATCATTCGGCAAATTAACTAAGTACACATAAAAAAGGGGGGAAACAGCGGCAGAGGCTGCCAGGGCATAACAAAAGTGAGAACCACTTGACATTGAAAGATGTTGCATACCCCCACCCTGCCTAATGGTCCACAATACACAATACAAAATGAATAAAAGTTAAACATTAGAAATAGTTATTAAAAGACATAAAAAAACATTTCATAAAGCACCAGCAAGCCAGGAGGTAGGCCCCACGTGAACACAACCAACCACACCACCAGCCAAAAAACAAATAAGGTGCAACGAAGATGGGATTTTGAGGCACCAAAATATTGTGTAATAATAGTATTGTTAATATAGCTTAGACAATCCAAAGATCTCTTACACCTTATATGGCTTACAAGAAATGTCTTAAAGCAAGGAAAAAAGGCCGATTTTCATTTGCTTATATTTCAAGATTAAAAATAGGCTGAATTGTAGTTCTGCTCCTATACGAAATTAGAATTTAACGATTTTTTGTACCCAAGAAACATTTCTCAGCTGAATCCTTTCCGATGGGGTTATTGTGATGGAAAAGTTTACAAAGGGCAAAAATTAGAATTTTCACATTTTTTTCAGGACACCTGTTATGTGAAATTCTCGTTGCACCTTTAAACCTCCTCAACCCAACAAAATACACACCACAAACAGACACACATAACGCACACCGACATTCCATACATCCACGGCATACACCTATAGAACATACACACCACAATGGGCACACAGACACATCAAAAATTGTACTGAAAGATCGGATTGCCAACGACTTCATAGCACAGTCAAAATTTGCACTAAAAAGCACAAGACGTGTCCCCCCCCCCCTGCCACCACATGGAAATTACAAATGATGATTGTTTGAAATGATCACGCCAATTTAACATGAACAATTAAAAGATTGCACACAAGGAATGGTGACATGGTATGGTAAATAGGGACCATTTCTTAGGGAAGTGCGGAACTGAGTTGTAGCGTAGGGCATCGGTTTTGTCTTGAGATGGTGGAATTTGATATGTTGTGGTCTTGTGTTCACCTGGATTTTATAAGGGAAAAGGCATGGAGGAATCGGTAAACCAACAGTGCAAAGGGCACTTGGCACAAGAAAGATAGACATGTATTCACGTCTCTGGAATAGATAACCAAGGTTGAGACGTTCTAAGCGGGCACTTGAAGTCTTGTGCTTTACGCTTGGTGAAGAATTGCTCTGTGGTAGCAGTCTTTGCACGCGTTCAATGGCCATTTTAGGCTTTGGTATGAGGGTTCCATACTGTTGAACAATAGTCAAGAATTGGAAGAACCATTGGTACGGTATAATTGGAGAAGAACATCGGGATGACTTTCAACGGCTACATGCCTAATGAACCCAAGATCTGTTACTCCTAGCAACAACATCTTGAAACTTGAATGTCCATTCAGATTTTGGAAATGATGACAACAAGAAGGGGCAGAGAATCCACTTTATCTAGGGAACATCATAAGAGGAAGATGATGTGATCATAGTAGTTTTCTAGAGATTTGACTGGAATTTACATTGGTGGGGTTTAAATGAAGGCATTTTTGGTGGACATCAGCTGTATAATTTGTTAAGATCAGATTGTAACGTCTTAACATCAACATCACTTGATGGTACGTATTAAAAATGGTGTCATCAGCAAACGGTCCTATGCAGAGGTTAGATGCTGTCCATAGATCCAGGCGGTGAGGTCAGTAATCGCAAGCAATTCGGTCAACAGCGATCACTTCTTGAAAGGCACAACACAATTTTTGTTATGCGCATTCGCATTATCAATTAAGCTGCTAAAGAGAGCCCGTGGCTCTTCAATCAGCAATTAAAAACTCCACGCTAGTACGATCTTCACACGCTTTTGGGCAAAGTATCTGGCGTTGTAACCGCCTGGCTTTCCATGCTTGCTAGGCATTGATGTATGTAAATTGTAAACCAAAACATACGCATCTGATGCAAGTTCCAATTAGCTTGGACGGTTTCTGATTTGAGCCACTTACACAAAATTAGTGGAGAATGGTGCATTTGCGACTATTTAATCTCATGTTCATCTGATTTAGATAAGTTTGTCAGCAATTTATAATATTTTAGAAGATGAGGCATGTAAACAATCATGGTTATCTCGTTGATATTTCAAAATACTATTATTTTCCAGTCGTGGGGATAAGTGTGTTGTAGTTTTGTGAATGTCAAAGTCCACTGGGGTTCAATTGAGGCCGAGTACAGCAGCAGATCTGAGTATGCGGCGAATCCGGAGTCCAGGCATGGGGCCATGGGGTTCGAGTCCATGGGACCCGAGTCCGAGTCCACCGAGCATGAGTCCAAGTCTTAGTGACTCGGACTCGCCAATTAATGAGTCCGGATGAGTCCTGCTGCTAACACTCCACATCGTAATGCGTCACGCCCCGCGTCGCGCGTCAAATCTGCAACCGATTGCGTCAAAATAGTTGTCATACCGGCTTAGAGAAACACTGAGGCGGAAATGTTCCAGACAACCAGATGCCATGTTCACAAGGAAAGGTAACCACCAAAAACAATACAGTGGGGCTATCTACACAGGGCACAGATTCCGCATCAATGTTGTGGTACTTCCAAGATCCAGATGTGTGTGAACAGTGCGTGGGACTGTCTGCACGATGCACATATTCATGCCATTACAGCATGGTTGTTGCGACAAATCAAAACTATCACGTAAGTGCGTGCACGTCAGTGCGTAATTGAATCGCGCGTATTAGGCGTGACACTATGTGATGCAATAGAAACCAGCGATAGGAAGAGGCGTGTTCCATCCGTACTGCCTCATATATATTTACGATCCAAGTTGAGGGGGATGTCACTGTGCGAGTTAGGTTTTGCACCCTCGAAACGCACGCGCTTGCCTTTCCATTGCAACACGCACGTAAATAAAGGCAGCACAATCGAAATGCTAAAGCGATGCAGGTCACGTCAGTACGTAGAGTCACCCTCAATGACTCAAGACCCACAGAGTATTACGCTGTGGGCGGATTGCAGTGTGCAGGAACACTGATATCTATGTATGTATACACCATGCAAGCCATGGCCACATTGATCCGCTAGTGTATCTGTTTAGATAGCCCCAGTAAGTGATGTGTGAGCTTATAGGACATTTTGACAGAAAGACATTGTATCATGGGGTATCTGGTAATCTTTGAACTAGTAGTAGGCCTATGTTTTATCAATCACGACAATACACAATACGTGATCATCACAATCATCAGTGCATGCCAAGCCGAGCCATGCCTTGCTGTCAAAATACAAAATCGCAACACCGGCTCGGGCTCGGCAATGGGTGACGAGCTAAATAAACTAGTCCATCTCTGTAACTAACATCCACTACGCTACTTTACTCTTCCATTGAAAACAAACTACTTGGGTCTGCTGGACGGAAGAGATGAAGCAACGGCAAAATTTGAAACAAAAATCCCTAAAGATTCAATTTCAAGTTGCCTTTTTCTCAAAAATTTCTTATCCACAAAAGATGTTGGATGGAGATTGAGAAAAGTTGCTAAAAATAGCGTTTATAGCTCTAGCCCAAAGGTGTCGGAGAGGTCTGTTTGGTAGAGTATATTTCGCAACCCTAAATCCAACTTCAGTAACGAAACATTGATGACCTTCACCGCTGCCTGAGATCATCTTGACTAAATGGTGAAAAGAACAGTGGACCCAAACACAGAACCCTGAGGAACTCCCAGAGGAGAGAACGGGAACCCAATCGGCATTGTGACCTCTGAAGGTACCTTTGCGACAGCGGGCCTAAAACAAAAGAGGTGATCCAAGAGAGCAGTGACTCTAATTTCCATAGGTTTTACTTGAGTTGGAAATAATTGTGATGTGATTAGAGTCAAATGCTTAAAAAGACCTTTTTTTTTTATTTTCACGGACCGCGAACAAGGGACCAGAACCGTTTTTTTGCAATCGCCGGCATAAGAAGAGAGTGCAAATGAGTACTGTATGCAGATTTTATCCCATTCGTAACTTTGTTGCGGATCTTCTTAAAGGCGTCCCAATCAGAGTGAAGTTGAGAGACGTTAGCCCGTCGAAAAGAGCATGTTTTGTGGAAAATAGGTTATGCAGTTCTGGGGATATCCTGGCTTGGGACGTTACGTTGACGGCGCGTGAGGAATAGAATCCCGAACACAGCCCATGAATAATCAAACCAAATTGATCCCAAGCTTCATCAATATCGAGGGACAGTAACGAATCCCAAGCTGGTGCGCACCAAAACAAGATTTTGTAATTTGGACTTGATCGGCTCTTGCATACATAAAACAAGTACGGAGAGGATTCTGAAGGCACTTTGGATTTCCACGGATGCGGAACTTCACCCCCAAATGGTCGGACTTGCCAATAACAGCTGAACATTAACAAGTTACAATATACGTAGGTCTGGAGGTAAGGAGTAGATACAGGAGACTACCACATCCGGTTATTGGCATTGTGATAAGCAGTTTTGTACATAACTTTTGACACAAATGCTCGACTTGCTGGAAACGGGCGGAGGAGATCGTGGGCGTTTTTTTTCCGGGTTTTGTTTTTTCGATGACGTAACAGTAATTCGTCCTCTGCGCTTTCGAGTGTATCAGCTGTACAGTCCCATGGTATTTAAACCCGCATAAAGGAGTCGCCTACAGAAATAGCTGAAATTTTCAGGTGAACCAGGGACATGTATTGTATTCATCGTACGCTCGGAGTATCTGGAGGGCAAACAAAAGCCCATCAATTACAATTGGCCGTCTGTGACAGGACACCATATAAATGGGAGTTGCGATTACAACAGTAACATGGTATACCCAAGGGGGTTGAGGTGAAGCCCATTCAAAACCAGTCGTCCGGGCTGGGCGCTACATTTTGAATATATTGCACGGAATATTATTAGTGTTGGGTGCTGTATACACACATTAATGTCAATTCGATTACAAACAATCCGGCACAATATCAGTTGTTGATGTTGGGGTACTATTGGGTGGTTAAAATTTTGTCCTACCATGGCACACAACGAATGAAATGACATCGTCAGTCGTCTTGATTAATTACCATAAACCGCCTCCTCAATGAATACATCTTTTCAACTAAGCGCGCCTAAGCACATAAGCGAGTGAGTATCTGAGTACAATGATCCAGGTGCACTATATTACACCTGGCCACCTTAACACATACATCACTTTGTATCCCTACCGATTAGTGTTAGCAAAGCGGCACCCCACAGTAAGTGGAAAGAAGCGGAGGCAGCCATTGCTTCTATTGTTGGTACTCTATGTTTTCTTTTGGTCGGCAAAACATGCGAGACGATGATTTTAAAAGATGACTAAACGTTTGCATCTCTTCTATTATAGAACCTCTTGGGTATACCAATACAAACCGCATTCCAGAGCACATGTTCAACAGAAGTTTTCTCGGGTGCTGTGTTTTAGGGACATGCCATCCCATGCGCGCAACTTAAATACGTTATGCCGTTTATATAGCCACATTTCAATGGGCCTCTGGGGCTCGTTTAGCAGTTGTTGCTAGCAATTTTTTTGTCTTATCTTCTGGGGGGGGAGGGGGGGGGGGGGGGGGGGGGGGTAGGGGCATCCCCCTAACAGCACCGCGATTCAAAGCGACATAACTACCCGGCGTAACCCCTAAGCTATCTTTGTCAGACTCAACTGTAGGAGGCGCTCTTACTCATTCGGACGGTTGTAAACAGACTTGACTAAAGGCTAGGTTGGTCACGAATATTTAAATCTAAATACCGTTTGAAATTACACTATTTTAGCAGTGGGTTTACTGCACTAACACCGACGACATTTGAAGTCCAAATTTATTCTGAAAATATAATGATATTCTAGATGTATGAGCTAAGATGTATTGAGGAGATTTTGTAATGAAACTGAGAACAGACTGCCCATATACAATGCCACTAGCAGTTTCACAAATTACAGTTTGGAAATTCCGCATGCCAAATCGAGCAGGTCGTGCGGTACCCCAACTCCCCCCCCCCCTACTTCTCCAAGTTACCTCTCTTACAGAGCGACCGAGTTGTCAGGGTAGTTGCTTTTTTTGAAAAGCTTTTTTTTTTTTTTGCCTTTCCATTGCGTGGCTTTTGTTTTGGCAATTTTTTTTCACTTTGTGCTTGAAACCTACAACCATTGTTTTCTTTATTTGTTTTTAATTTTTTGTTTTTTTTTTTGCTTTTATTTTTGTATGCAACACATGAAAAACATGGGATTTCCATGCTAACTCCCTCCTTTTTAACAATGAATTCTATAATGCAATGACTAGTCCTCTATTCTTATTCCACGTTTGTAACTCTAAATGTGGTAGTTGCCGTAACCTGACCCATCTGACACACTTTTTTTCTGCCACACTTATGAATTCAAAAACCTTCACGGAATAAAGCACAGTTTATTCCGTTGATGTGTCGAAATCTCATAAATGGGCACAAAAGTGGTTTTCAGATGAGTCAGTCGGTCAAACTTCCCTAAATGTGTACATATCTACATCTCTTACACAAATAGGTGATACACCTGCCCTCAGTTTGGCACGCTCCACGTATCAAATCAGTGGTCGAGTTTTCCCGCGCATGTCGAGTTTCACGCGCTGTAAACTCGAGTTTTCCTCGTCATATGTCGAGTGTGCGCGTTATATGTCGAGTTTACAGCGCTATCCTGTCCCAGTGTGCCCTATACATCGAGTTGTGCTCTCTATATGGTGAGTTGACATAAATCATGTCCCGTTTTTTAACGCTCCACGTATCAGATCATGGCGAGTTTTCCCGGCTGTCGAGTTTCACGCGCTGTAGTATCGAGTTTTCCTCGCCATATGTCGGGTGGGCAGGCGTTCATATGTCGATTTAGAGCGCTATATGTCCAGTTTGCCCTCATATACCTCGAGTTTTGCTCTCTATATGGGAGTTGACATAAATCATGTCCAGTTTTCCATTCAAAATCTCGACATGATGTTTTCTCAACATGAGGAAAACTTCGACATGATTTTTTGGTGTATTGTAAAAAAATCATGTCGAGATTGCTCATTTTGAGAAAAAAATCATGTCGAGTTTTGGCTCTTAGAAAAAATCATTCGATTTGCTCATGTTGAGAAGAAAATCATGTCCATGTTGCACATGTTGAAAAAATCATGTCCATTTTTTAAACTCGGCATGATTTATTCTGGGGCCATGATATATTCTGGACATGATTTATGAAACCGTACATATAGTTCCAAACTGGATAGGCAACAAGGCGCTGTACACTCGACAGATATCGGTGAAACTCGACATGCGCATGAAACTCGCCATGCTTTGATACGTGGAGCGTGCCAAACCTCAATTATGTCACGTGAGGACAATTTAAAGATTTTTTTTAGGACAATTGAAGTGCGCTTCCGGGGTCAAACATTTATCCAGGGGTTGAAAGTTCATTTAACGAGGCAAAGTGTTCCATTAATTCTGAGCGAGATTGTTAGCCATATGGTAAGATATGTCTTCTTTGTATAAAAAGTGACAATTTATTATAAAATAATTCTTTATTAATTTCTAGACATTTATAGGTGTAACGAGGTTATGATAGAGTCCTTCACATTCGAATGTCCCGAAGGACAAATTGGAGAATCATGTGATATAAGTAAGTAATAAATAATCGCAATCCTTTATAAACAGTGAAAATTCGCTGATTATAATTATCGAAGTCAACTTTTCGCGTCACGGAAAAATTCGAAAAACCTGGATTTTGTAAAAAAAAACCTCGGCAAAAAAAAAAAATTCTCGCCGAGAAACCAGGTTTTTCGAAAACTTATCACATAACAGTATTTATACATCTATAAGCATGAAGAGCCTATTTTGAGATAAATCTGTTCATTATAATTTGTTCTCCTATAGCTTACTGTGTTAAAAATAATTGTCCTAGATATATATGACAAACTGTATTTTTTTTTAATCCTTACAACCAGATGAACATGTCTATACACGTTTTAATCCCTTATGGAACATTTACAAATTTGACCCCGGTTAATTACCCCCTTCCATATCTCAAAATGATCACAGATGCAAAAGTTGCATCATCAAGATTTGGAATCAGCAGGTCAATGTTGCCTAGAATCCATCAAATCATTTCGTACAGACTCTTTTGCAAGGTCATATGCAAAGTCTATGGTTCTACTGCTGGACTATAAAGTCGATCAGCCAGCTTAAATGGCTTGTGATTTATTTACTTTGCTAGTATTTGATGATCGTGTTCGTAAAATACATATTTTGCGGCATCCCGACATTATTCAGTAACCAATCATTCATCACTGCACTCCCTTGGAGTATCATAAAGTTTGATTTGTAGGAACATAAGTTAACACTTAAGTGGACAAGGGGGAAGGGGTTCTAAGGACCCGCAATTTGCCAGTTTCATGACTAACGATATACTTTTTCCGACTTATTTTTTTTTTGTATTTGTGTAACTTTTATTTTGGATAAGCATATTTTCATGAAAAAAAATGAAATTCCATGGCACCGTTAATCAACCAACGAGAGTGTCAGTAAAAATATTAAATAAAACAAGTAATTAAGAACGTTTTTTCCTGTTTAAGTAATTATAATATAATGTAATTTAAACCAAAATAATAATATAATATTTAGTTAACACTTAAGTAACCAGAGGGGGTTCCTATGGACCCTCAAAATTTGTTTTCGCGCTGGGCCGCTTTACGCGTCGGATTTTTTCCGCCGAAATTCTTTGTATTTGTCTGACTTTTAATGCGCTTCTTTTCATACCAAAAAAAAATTAAAAACAAAGAACCAAAGCAATTTTTTTGCTGATATATGTGTTAAATATATGTAATTTGGATCTTCTAGAGTAGATATCAACACAAAATAAGTTCTCAAAAAGCTTGATGTAAGCACAAGGCTCATTTGAATTTTCCGTCTTTTTGCCCAATTTTCGCGTGTTTTTACTACAATGTTTTGCCCCTAATTTGCAGTTCAAATAACAAATTTCATTTTTATTTCTGATTTGGGCTTTATTGTCTTATGACCCTTCGCATATTGTATAAATTTCGTGCAAAAATTCCCTCTGGAAATTGGTTTCCTTAGGGGACCCCACCCTTGGGCACTACCGGGAGTAAAACCCCTTGGTCACATAAGTGTTAACCCTTCAAATGCTGATAGCGATTACTTTGATTTTACCATATATCAGTCACGCCACTGTACAAATCAATGGGAAAGTTACACGGCAGACAATGCCGCCCACCAACAATATGACATATTAAAAAAAAATTACATATCGTCGCTGGGCGGGAAAAACCTCATATGTAACTTCAGAGGTCAAATGCAAAACCACACATGTAAAAAGTGGGCCCCAGTACTAAAACCTCATATGTGCATTTGGTCACATCGTGTTCTACCTTGAATATCAAGCCAAATGTGATAGGAAATCATATGGCAGTTTATTTCAAATCTAGAGTAAATAATTATCTAAATATATTTAGAAAGGAAAGTCTTTCTTGTGCAAGACATTACAGCAAATTATTAAGTTTTTGGTGTCTCCCGAAAATGCTACATATGAGGTTTTGTCATGTTACCGTTTTTACTACATGTGAGGTTTTGCTCTTAGAGGTCAAATGCACATATGAGGTTTTTCCAGCCCAGCGACGATATTTGTTCCATATACAGGTTAATTCAAAAATAATTTTACTCATTTTTTGTCATGGTTTAGTAAAAATTTAAAAATTAGATCATTCTAAAGTAATAAATCATTGCAAAGAGCAATTTCTGGAGGTCTAAATTTAAAAAAAAATAATGTGCACATACCAAACCCAGGTTATGCTCATTTGAATAAAATCACCCATTTTCCTGACTGTACACATCTGGGTAATATGCATCAGTTTCTATTCGCGCCAATCCAATAAAGCGTGAACAAAACAGATCCATTGGTTGGCAACCGTTATTGTCAAAGTGAAAGTTTGGCTTTCATACTCAAGAACCATAAATCAAACGATAATTGAGTTCCTCTTCCTATTCATCAACTATTTTTCATCGCAAACTGTTTCTGCAATTATGTTCAAGAACTGCAAATCATGCAATGCGTTTCTTCTAAAAGAAATCTACAAAGAGGAAACAGTGCTAGAGACTTGCGAGATTCAAAATTTGAAATGATTTAAAATTGTCAGCTCTTGATTGGTGGATTTTGAGTATAAAAGAAACTCGAATTTCGCGGTTCTCGGTTTTCGTGCTCGCTATATATTAAAAAAACATAAGGTGTGGGCCGCTCCAGAAGTTGGTCAATCATGCATGTGACATCAAGGCCTCCCATCACTACACCTGCGGAGCTGGCGGTCACTGGCAATAGGTTCCAATTGAACTTCAACTTTCCAATTCAGGCCAATTTCACATTTTCATCCTATCTTTCAACTTGACCTCGCATGACCTTTGGACTTGGCACGTGACCTTTGACCTCATCAACAAATGAAGGATCCCATGTTGCACCTATGACTAAAGTTGTGTTCCAATTGAACTTCAATTTTTCAATTGAATTCAATGAGTGCCGCATGTATATGGTGATTTATTGATCTTGTTGGCGGCCGACAAAAACTTTCATTTTGGCATTAAAAGTTGCAAACCAGAGGCTTTCTTGTTCACGCGTTATTGATTGGTGTAAATAGAAACTGATGCAAGTTACCCAGATGTGTACAGTCAGGAAAATGGGTGGTTTTGTTCAAATTAGTATAACTCGGGTTTGGCACAAGCAAATTCATTTTTTTTTAATTTAGACATTCAGAAACTGCTCTTTCTAATGATATATTAGTTTGCAAGGAAATACTTACAGATTTTTTACTAAACTATAATATAAATGAGTAAACATTTTTAAACGGCCTGTATTAACAATTTTGTCATTGCACATTGGATGCAAAAGAGAAGAATCAAGGTTATCGCAGTAAAAAGTCATATAACTTAGCTGGCATTTAACAAACATGAGTGCCGCATGTATATGGTGACTTATTGATCATGGTGGCCAATGGCAGTGCCAGTCTGGTAGTTAGTAAATAATAACAATAATTGTCACTTATAAAGCGCTACATCAAAGTATCTAAGCGCTGAACAAAGTATCTAAGCGTATTAATTGTCGAGTTTATTTATTTATTTGTTTTTTTACTTCAGGCTATATGTAAATTATAAATATTTCAATTATCCAGATTACTTACTGCGAATAGTCGGATGGCACATTTATTTTTATACAGGTTGGTCATGTCCGACATTTCGTCTTAAGAAACCAGAATTTGTTAAGTAACAGCCAATAATTTTCACCCATTTTGTTTATAGGGTGCAATAATTATCTTGGACTTGAAAATAGTCGAATTCGAAATGAACAAATAACACTGTCTGAGGGATCATCATCCCTTCCCAATATTGGCAGATTGGGATCCTCAAACAATGGTCAGCAGAAGAGTTCCATGGACCAATTGGACCTTCTTTCCCCATGACCCTCACAGGGATCATCATATCATCTTGGGGAGATCTATGTACTTGGGCTTTAGGATAGGACTGGCTATTTTAGGCACACCTTTGCTACTTCACTGATGACAAGGTGATCAAAGGTAAGGCGCTAGCCTATCATGTTTTAGTTAGTTAAACCAAAGTTTTAAATCCGGTTTTTGTCTCCGCTACACGGAGGTGGCCGGATTCATCTCACACCGCAATACTGCTGTGTTGTTTTTTTATTGAGCAAATAAAAATATATATCTTGAACCGGATCCCTTCCTGCTCCAATCCACAGTGTTCGGCGGTTGTCCTAGCCATTGGGCACACGTTCACCATGCAAGCAGCATGGCTGGATGGCCGCCATTAGCTCTCCATGTATCGCCCTAGTAGTTAGATCTTCTTTCCCATTCTACCAGGGTAACCAGCTACCTTCGCTCATCAATTTTCCTTAAGAAACCAAATGGGGGTGGCGGTTTAGCCACCGACAGACTCCAGGCGGATCCAGACCTCACTGGAGGGGGGGGGGTGCAAGATAATTTTTATTTTTTGTTTGGATGTAATGGCTGCGTAGCAGCACGGCCACCGCGTAGCGGCGCGGGGGTGGGTGTCGGGATGGGTGGTATCCCCCTTCCGCGCGAAGAGCAGAAGCCTTCATTTTTATCAGGGCAATGAAACTTTTCCCACTGTAGTTGAGGGGAAATACATATCACTTATATCCAAGTGCGCTGGAAAGAGTTATCGGCTGTCGGTATGGGACGCACGATTATCCTTGGGGTTGGAATGTTTGTGGTGAGGGCAAGTTTTTTTTTTGTTGGCTTGTGGGGCAGGTTTTTTTTCTTCAAGTCATGTCTGGATTTTTTTTTCTACTTGATACTTTTTTTTTTTTTTGTGGTGGCGGGTGACTCATTGGTCATGTTTTTTTTATTTAGGCCCCTGTATATTGGGGGCGGGGTTTTAGGGAATTGTCATGGCACCTTGCAAGTAAGTCCCCCCTCTAGCGCGCAGGGTGTGCTGCAGGGACGGGGTGTGCGGCAGAAGCTTTGCAATCTTTACTTCCCCACAACACATTTTCCCATGCAATTTGGTATAAACAACAATTTTAAATTTCTGACTGGGTTCACTTTAGATTATGGTAATGATCATTTTATTATAAAATGTTTGCGGTTAAGTTTGGTTTGAGTAAGCAAAAGTGTTCATGGAGAGTTCGTATATCAAGCTGTCCGGGGGTGGGGCGGGAGGGGGTTCCCCCTCCGCGCGAAGCGCAGAACCCTTGCCATATTTGCTTGCCAAACACATTTTCCACATCATTTGACAGAAACATTTGAAATTTATAAGGGTTCACTTAAATATAGGTATGATTTTGGCATGTTTAATAGTAAAATATAGTTGATGGGTTATTTTTTTTAAATTTCATAAATGTTCATGAGAGTTCGCATATCAAGCTGTCTGGGGGTGGGTGCGGGAGGGGGTCTCCCTCCCGCGCAAGCGCGCACCCTTGCAATGTTTCACTTCCAAAAAACATTTTCCCAATCAAATTCGATCGAACAAATTGATAATTTGTTCACGCTACGTGTATATATGCTTTTAATGCTTATATAGTATGATCAGCATGTTTAAAAAAGTAAATATATAGTTGATGGAAGGCATTACGTGGGTTTCTTCGATAAGTTCGTATATCAAGCTTTCAAAACACATTTTCCCCATGCAATTTGATAGAACAAAATGAAATATGCTTATAGGTATGATCAGATTTAACAAGAAATATAGTTGATGGGTTAAGTTTTGTTTGAAATTAAGCATAAGTGCCATGCAGAGTTCGTATATAGCTGTCTGGGTGCGGGAGGGTGTGTCCACCTTCCGAGCGGAACCCTTGAGATGTCGCTTTTCCAAACACTATTCCCATGCAATTTGATAGAACAATTTTATATATGCTAAAAGTCAATATAGTTGATGGGGTTACATTTAGTATGCAAGTGTTAATGGATAGTCGCGTATATCTCAAGCTCCGGGTGTGACTTGCGGCAAGTGCGGAACCTTGCAATGTTCACTTATCCAAAACCAATTTTCTCATGCTAATTTGATGGTAACAATATTATTTTATAATGCATGACCAACTGTTTTGCAAAGCAAATTCAAATTGTTTTCCTGATGTACATTAGTGGCCGCAATGCAGCCTTGTGCCGCATAAGCGATGCGGGTGTGGGTGCGGGCGAAACTTTGGAGTATTTAGTTTTCAAGGCATATTTAAATTTCTACTTATATTATTGTTCTTGGACCTTCAGTAAGTGGATTCCTGAAGAGTTTTGCTCTGGACATATATTGCATACGGTTGGTGTAAAACGCATAAGCGCATAAGAGCATAAGACTGCATAAGCATAAGAATAACCGTATATACGGCGCATAAGAGCATAAGCGCATAAGAGCATAAGACTGCATGACCAAGCGCATAAGAGCATAAGACTGCATGACCAAGCGCATCATAGAGCACAAGACTGCATGACCAAGCGCATAAGAGCATAAGACTACATGACCATAAGAATAACCCGTATGTACAGCATAAACGCATAAGAGCATAAGACTGCATAAGCATAAGAATAACATTTCTAAGGGCATTTAGGTAAAAAAGGGCCTATTTGACGATTTTTTTCTCGAAAATTTTGCAAATTTGGACCCATGTCTAAGGGTTTTCTGCCTTCAAAAACGGGTGATTTTACAGAGTGTTTTCCTTCTTCTTCTTCTTTTCTAAATTGCAACCCTTATCCAAGGATTCTTTTTTGGCCAGGAAAAGAAAAGAAAAATGGGAAACCAAGGTCCTATTTGGGAGGCACATCCCCGATGCTTGACATTTCAGTATCCCCCTCCCTTCCCCGATTGATCCGGTTGTATGGGTAAAGCGAATGAATTTACACCTCGTGCGCTTATGACTGTATAGGCTCCTGGGGCTTAGGCGTTTGTTACACTCTTATGCTCTCATGCACTAAATGCTCCGTACATACCCCGTTATTCTTATGCATTAAGCGCTCTTTGTTCTTATTTTTTATGTGATTAGAGTGCTATATTACGGGTACTTCTTTGCTTATGCACTCTTATGCGATGATGCGATTATAGAGTATGTTCCGTATATACGACTATTCTTAGGCGATTATGAGCTATATGCGACTCTTATGCGATTATGCTCTCATGCGATGTTGATTTATGCGATTATGTTCAGTATATACGGTTATTATTATGCTTTATCCACTTTTATGAGATTATGTTCCGTATATACGGTTTTTCTTAGGCGTAGGCCACCCTTATGCTCTTATGCGATTATGCTTATGCACTCTTATGCTCTTCTGCTTATGCAGTCTTATGATCTTATGCGCTATCGTTTACACCAACCGTAGTGAATATTTGTGATGAAGCACGTCAACGTTGGTGCACGGGCCTTTTCATGCATGCGTAAAGGTAGTACACGATTTGGTCGTTAAGTTCAAGTTAATGCAAGTGTCGTAATCTCAAACAGGAGAAGCCCAAACACTTTAATCAGGTCTGTAATTACCTTTTAAAACCTTTTATAAGGTGCGAGTTTGTTTTTGTTTTTTTTAATGGAAGCGGGGAAAGTTTTTTTTTGCTCATATGGTGGGTGATTTGTTTTTAGAAAACTTCAACCCCTCCCCCCCCCCTTGGAAATTCCTTATTTTAATGTCAGACAATACAAATAGCAAATTTGTGGCCAGTCGACAGAACCTGAAAGACAGCTCGTAACCTAAAGTCTCCGGAAGTCGATCTCGACTCGTGCAACCTTTTTGGGGGGATGGGGAACTTCGGGAAGGCAAATTTGCAATCTTATGTCAACCGAAGCAATTTTAAAAACGACGGAGTGAGGGTAATCAGATGTCAAGAATGGAAGCGGAATAAAATAAGAAGAGCATCACATTCCGTCCACCCAAAAAAATTCCGGCGGCCGGGCCTGGACAACTCGGACCTGGGACCTGGGCAGGCAGTACTGGTTACCAGTACCAGTAGCACGCCCTTCAAAGAAAACCCTCACTGTGTTTTAAATTATTATATCATTATATTATCATTATTATTGGTATATGATTTTTGATGTTATTACTGTTATTATTCTATTATTATTATATTATATATGTTATTATTTTAAAAGCAGTAGGTGTAAAAACATTACCAGTGGGTATCGAGGCTCACAATCATACATTCGAACATAACACATATAGACAGGCACATTCTAACATACGAGATAACCAGTGATGTTAGATCGCATTTACTTAAAACATTACCGTAATATCGAGGAGAAAGGAAGAGTGCATCACATGTTAGACACATTTCAACATTAACAAGAATAAGTACACCATATTTGTCAAAAAAATGAAAATAATAGTAAATCACCAGGATTAGGACGGCCTTACAGCCGAGTTTACAAAGTTGTTCTGGGAAGACGTTTTAAAAAATGTAATGTGTTAATGATTGGACTCCATCAATGAAGGTTGTGTTAAGGGCGAACTTTCTTGGACCCAAAGAAATGGGGATTATAACATTATTGCACAAAAAGGTGTGGATGATGGAAAA
>JAMKCH010009429.1:0-29447 GCA_023653785.1 Ophioderma brevispina | reverse complement strand
TGGTCGACCATGGTTACTGAAGTTCCCATGGTTAAACCAGGTCAAGTCAGGTGTGACCATGGCCTGACCATGTTCAGCCATGCTAACCGGTCGACCATGCGGGTCTACCATGGGGACCATGCTAAACCACGGTTGACCATGGTCAACCACCATGGCTGATCACCCAATCTTTTTTATCGCTGACCATAGTTAACCATGTCAGCCATGTTTGAGCCATGGTGGACCAGGTTGCATGCTAGCAATGGTGACATTTAGCCTAGTAATCCACCTAGGCCACTTGTGTCACAAAAAAATACCAATGGAAAGCTTTATGAAGAATTGATTTGAATGGAGAGGGACTGCAGGTACCTGGAGAAGAAAACTATGGGAAGGCAAGCAAGCAAGCATCAGGAAACTACCAAATACCAAGAGCCAAACCCAAACTGGATTCGAAACCAGCCTAGTAGTGAAACATGATGGGAGATCAGCGAGCCAAACCATCCTTCCTGCACATGTTGTTGAACCATTTTCTGGAGATGGGCCCAAAAGGAAATTAATATTCAAGTTCTTCGTTAAAAACATGATGACTTCATTAAACCTTTCAGTGACATGTAAATGACAGTATCATTTCCACATGAAAGTACATAGCAGTTGTTTTCCGACCCCATCAATCTTTGGTGTTCCACTACCCACTTTTCTAAAACCTACTTACATTACATTCAACCTTTTAAACAGCCTATCAAACTCATATTGACTTTAACTCTTTCAAGTCAACTCATACCTTAAAACTGCACATTGATGCAGCCAAATTCCAGCTGGCAGCTGGCGCATGTTTAAGAGATCCAATTGGGTCTGCAATAGATTGCAGGATAGCTCATCAAACTGTCATAGCAGCCAGTTTTAAGTGGGTTTTATTGTATGCTAGTCCCAGCTGAAAAGACCTTTTAAGCAGCACATCCAGCATTATAGATCTGTGCAACAGGCGATGGTATTTGCAGTAGTAAGTCATTTTGAAATGAACTAGGACGATGTGGAGGAGTTCATGATTACTTGCTTGTGTTTGAGTGAGAATGAGTAACATTCATGGAAATAGAACTTTCATTTACTTCAGGGCCAATTTTTTTCAAACAAAATTCTCTAGCAAAACGTTCATATTATAGGTTACCAATAATATACATGCTTACTTTATGTATAATATAATAATATTATACAACTTTTGTCAATCAAATGCAAGCAAACTGCTGGTACATTAAATGCAAAGTAAAATCCTAGTAAAATGTCATTAACCTGTGGTAAAAACATTTAACTAAATGCTTGCAAACTTGTTAAACTGAAGTAACTGTAGTATATTAAAAAAATTTAAATTGGCATCTCATTGGCAAACTTAAAGCAAGTGGTTTAAATGTCTTTCAAGAGCGGCAACTCATCTAGCAAAAGAAAGAAAATTGATAAAACCTACCAAAATAGCTTCAAGAACTCTTCTTGACTGGCGATTATCATCATAGCAAAGTCTAAATATGCAGTTAAGGTAACCAGGGTCTTTAGAGAAAGGTGTGGTGAGCCAAACAAACAAGAGCTAGATTGTTGGGTAAGTTCAGTGTTGTGTGACACATTTTAAAATTTGTTGGACATTTTAAATACATAGAAAGAATGACAAATGTGTTCTTAGCTGTAGCAAATGCGAATTGAATAACTGAATGGTGCTCAGAGCAAATGACTTAAGTTTGGGGTACGGGAGGGAAAAAAAACAAATGAGGGAAAAATGATAAAAGGCGATGAAGAATTTTAAGAAAAAAAAAATGTTTACCACTGATTGGAACAACTACTGTGGAATCTACAGAAAATGTGAGCAAGTTGGAGAGAGACAACAAAGGGGATAGATAGACAGCAATGTGAAGATAAAAGAGACAATGAAAAGAGAAGGACAAAAATTGTTAACAATGACAGTGCAGTGAGAGGACGAGAGACGAGAGGAGACAGAGAGGACAGGACAAGAACCAGACACGAGAGAAGAGGACACCAACCTCTTATTTCACCATCAGTTTGATTTCCAATACAAACTATCCTATTAATAAACACTTTCTAATTTCATCAGCAAAGGCAAACGCCGAGGGTGGGTTTAATCAATTTCTATGCTCGGCTGATCAGATTTTGATAACTGCTTGCAACTGATTACAAAACTGCCTCAACCTCTAGTGACCCTCTCCTAAGCCAATAAAAGCTTTGAGGCCAAAGCTGTTCAATACTGGAGGTGTTGATTCTCTTGGCCGGATCGCAAAGGTCATGAATTTCAAAAATATGTATGAATCAAAATTTCACAGGGCTTAGCCGAGAGAGCGATAAAAGGGAAATTTGGTAAAATGACGAGGTGATATTCCTTAAGCCCCATGGATAAATGTGAAACATGTCACATTGATGCATAGCTGTTAAAAAGACCTAACATGATCTATCTCAGTTGAATTGGGGAACCCCCAAAGGAAATGTATTAAATACGAGATTTATTTTAAGAACAGTGTAATTTGTTTTTGAATAACAGAGATGGAATTCTGATGATAAATGATCCCAAAAGATATCCGAGTAAATAAAAAAGTACTCATGATTCTCAGTGGCTTTAACTATTTTTTTCTCAACTTGAAGTGCAGTTTGAGGTCAATTTGAGTCTTCAGTGGTTGCCATTTGAAATTAAAATTCCCTATAAAAGGGAATGGCAAGAACCATTGGTTGAACAATACGGGTGGTTCAGAAGCCATCTGGAAAAAAGGAACTCACAGTCCTTTGATTACTGGTTAAATTTGTTTCAGTGGACAAATAACCATACTTTGATTACCACCAAATGCAAGCCTCATAACAGTGCAAACTGATATGGAATATTGTAGGCGCAAAACAACACAAGAGATGCGTTTGTATATTTTGTGTAGCATGTGCAATTATGTGCAAACGCTTGAGTATACTTGAGTTTACTTTTATGTGAGGAACGTTTACAAAAACAAATCCTGCCCATTTGGTGGTAATCAAAGTATAGCACAGTTTGTGGTCAAAATAAACTGGTTCATGCTATATCTGGAGCAAAGAATACTGAACAATGGTCAAAATATTCACAATACAAAACCATTGGCATATCTGACAATCCAACACATGTTTAAGCCCAGGGTGAGCCAATACTATACTGTAGCATAATCACAAATTTTGCGAAATGAACCGAAATGAAACAAAATGCCCATTGGATTACATGCTTTATTTTATAAAGCGTGTAATCCAATGGGCGTTTCATTTCGTTTTGCAAAATACAGTAAGCCAATCACAACTGTGGGTCATTTCAAGTTTTCCTGCAGTCGGTCTCATTAAATCTATTGAACTGCTTGAAAAGCTCAATTCCTATACCTCATCTGTCATCATGATAAGTACCTTTATGTGTACCGTGCATCCTTTTGTCTACATCTGACTAAGCCAACTGAACACCATTAACACATCCGGTAATACAAAGGCTTGATATACTTTACAGGGGCAATGACCCAAGTTATGGCAGACTGCATCATGTCCATCATTTGCTTGGATGAATTAATCTTTAAGACACTGTACCTCTGATTCAATTGGCTAGACAATTAATATTATTGGTTTTCTGTGCTTGCAAACTTTCCTTAGCAGAAATGCCATCTTAAATCTCAGAATCATCATCATATATTATCCAAATTGTTTTAAATCCTAGGAATCTATATTATAATAGGCTACATGTATCTGTATGTCTGTCCGTCCGTCTGTCTGTTTGTCTGTCCGCCCTTTTTCTCGGAGGCCAGGAGTCGTATGGTCACAAAACTTGGTAGGTGAGTGTAGCTTGGGCTGGGCCAGATCAAGTTTGATTGGTTAGCAGATATGCGCCCCACAAGCCGGGTAATTGCAAAAAATATTTTTCAAACAAGTAGTGCTTTAAAAAGTCAGGTGATTGCACAACCCAGGGATCACCTAGTAATAATAATAATCCTAAGCCATAGATCTAACACAACTTCCTACCGTTTATCTAAACTAGAGGAGCATAGTCATGGAACTGGATCAGATAGAGTGGGATATCTTACAGACAAACTGGAAATAAAAAAAAGAAACTGCTAACAAAATGTCCACACCTTTGGCAGCAAAAACTTCCCAAACTTCCATGCCTCTCCTTGAAATCTAATTGCGTATCTCTTAACCCACTGTAATTTTAGTCCAATTAGGTCATATTAACCTAGATTTGGTGTCAGTTTGTGTCAGTTAAATTTGACAAATTCTACACCTAGACTACATATGTTCTCATGGACTCAAAATCTTAGGTAGATTTTACCAAAAATTGTACATCCCGACTGAATTCTGAGCCCCATGAACTCTGATAATAAGGTTAGTCTCACCCGCCCTAACATGCCTAAGAGCTAGGGTTCTACTGAAGGCCATGCACTAGCAGGTTCAAACTTGGCATACAGTAATAAGGTTATGGGAACAAAATAAATCAATTATACATGTGAAAAATATTTGGAGGATTTCACTGTGATATTACTGTCATTTTAAAGACTCGCACGATGGCATTGTAAGACTCTCGAGGGCGTATTTTCCCGTTTTAGCCATCTAGAGTTACACCTTAAGCCTAGTTTTACAGATCTGGCACAATTGTGGAATTAGGTTGGAATGTTGAGTATGAAATAAGCACTTAAGCACTATCCATTAACAGTTACCATGGCAACTACTTAATTTTGGATGCAAATTTATATTTGTGTCCTGCAATTTCTACAAATCTCTTTCTTTGAGAAAAAAATCTAATACAGAAGATTGAAAATATTCCTTGCAAATATATTGAAAAAAATGTTGAGCTTGTTCATTCACAAACATTTCTAACCACAAAATTAATTTGTGTTACAGTTTATTTAGTTCATAGCAAATTGGGCCATCTTTCAAAATGATCATTTTTGTACATTTACATAACAATAACATATTTATGGAACAGTTACAATCCATTTTAAAGAAGTTAAATTTGGTATTTCTATTTTTAGAAAACCTATAAACAAGAGAATCCAATAGGTCAACAAATCTACATGAGATTTATTATCAAACATAGATGTACTAAAATTTATGCCCAGTTTGGCTACTCAAATTGTTGCCAACATCATTAGAAGCCTTTAGAAGGTACAGTCTGCAACTTTTTAAACTTAAGTTTATACAACCAAGAAGTCCCATGTACAACCTAACTTTGCTATAAAAAATAAAACAGAATTCTTTGTATTTGCAAACTTAGATACAATTCCTGTAAAGATGGTGAAATACAAGTTTAAATTTACATTTAAGACCAACAGGTTTTCAAATCTCTGTGCTGTACCTGTGTCATATTAAGCTTAATAGGTGTCAAACAATTTTCATCCTACTGATTATTTACCGGCCTACATTTTGTTTGTTACAGATTTCCAACCTGAAACGTGTGACTTTTAATTTTGACTAATACCCTCACGATTAACCCACTTTCAGCTTTTAAAGACTAATCACAAAATGACTGTACCATCTCTGTCACATACACCATGTCAACCAGGCCTTATTTGTACAAAATACTGTTACAATCTTTGTCACATACACCATGTCAACCAGGCCTTATTTGTACAAAATACTGTACAATCTCTGTCACATACACCATGTCAACCAGGCCTTATTTGTAATGGAGTCAGAATGTTACCTTTTTAAACAATGCATCAAAAGGACACATTAAATGGCAAAGATTGCCATTTTTTCTGTTGCCCAAGTTTGGACTTTGGATCCAAATCATGGGGAACGGGACTATGGACGTCCATAGTTGAAGTGACCTTAAACCTAATCTGAGTGGACGTCATGGCTAGTTTAGAGAAAAGTAAACATTATAAAAGACTTTATAGATTTGGGGTGTCCTGATGTGTGAGCAAGGTTAGCTTGTAACACAGGAATGCACGTTATTATTCCCTGTTAGGTGTGGATTGTGATTTTATATGTAGGTGAAGGAATAAATGTGTGATTTAAAGACACGATCAGTGATTTGAAAAAAAATATTTGCAATTGCAGGAATAGGCTTCAAAGTGAAGGATAAGTCTGTTAAATTCTCATATAGTTACCTTTTCCAGCTGAGAATTGAAAGAAAAGGAAGAAAACGGCTGAGTGTTCAAAGAAATACGATCTCCATCATAGTGTTGTAGTAAGTGTCAGAAACGGACAGTAATGACTA
Source organism: Ophioderma brevispina (assembly GCA_023653785.1). NCBI lineage: Eukaryota > Metazoa > Echinodermata > Ophiuroidea > Amphilepidida > Ophiodermatidae > Ophioderma > Ophioderma brevispina. The sequence goes on along the minus strand of JAMKCH010009429.1, from coordinate 23,263 downwards.
AAATCTCCGATTTTTCTGTCCTTATTAGGTTGCTGCTGGTATTATCATGTGCAGGGTATGTTAGGCTAACTGTACTTGTTACATAAATGCAAAATCTGATTTTTTGGATGTAGTTTTTCGTTTGGAATTTAGCAAATCACGATTAGTGTCTGTAAGTTGGATTCTTGCAAAATAGTAATCAATGAATGAGGCAATATTTAATACTAAGCAGGACCTAAAGCATAATCGGTTAATGCCAAGAGTGATTGGCGTGACAAAGACGAATGATGGCAAAAATAATGACGACAACATCACCATCAACATAGTTGTCGTCATCATCATCATCACATCATCATAATCATCATCATCATCCTCATCATCATATCATCATCATCATCATCATCACAATCTGTGCATGTCTGTAACAAGGATAGGGATCCTCCAACATATAAGTTATATGAGCAAAAGCAACCTAATAAAGAAAACCTAAATCACTTACTATCCGTATTGACACTACAAAATGTACTTCAATACAAATTCATACTTTGACATTGCTGTTCTCATACTTCTGTCAATTTTTCAAGTTGTAAAAAATAAACTTACAAGAATGGAGGACATCCTTCACTTTTAAGCTATTCTGGAAATGTTAAATATTTTGCACTCTTTAGGTGAGTGAATCACTGATAGTGGCTTAATCAAATCAAGTAACAAAACTATCGAGAAATTATGAAGAAGAATCTAATCTCTAAGCTTTTACACATATTCCAATGCAAATCAGGAGATAATCTACATGTTTGAAGTACCACACATTTATTCTGATATCCATGCTAATAGCAGCCTATAATGACCCATCAGAACATTACAGTATTAGCCGGTGCTCGACCCATATGACTTTGCGCACGCGTCCACACAAATTGTTTTTATGGTTTCTAGCAACCTTGACCTGCTGATTCCAAAATCTGGATGATTGCCACTTTGGCATCATTGAACATTGTAGATAGGGAGGGGTAATTTAACAGGGGTAAAATTTGTAAATTTCATGTGGATTTGAATTATGTATAGAAGTGTTTATCTTGTCCTAAGGTTTAAAAAAAGGTATTGTTTGCTATACCTGCAACCTTTTGTGTTTACACTAAAGACCAAAACTTATTCAAGGTCATCATGGGATTAGATATTTACAACGATCCGATTTGTTTCAAATTGGTTTCAAATTGTTTCGTAAGGGTAATGTTTAAAACAGAAAAATAAACATTTAACCTCATGTCAATCAGCTAAGGTCTCTCAGACTAAAAGATTTTAACCCCCATAGACCCCTGTGGACCTTCTCCATTATTTTTTCCCCCCCTTATTTATAACCACAAATGTCCAACACAGTGTTGTAACCTATATTTGGACCTTAATATCAAACAGAATGAAGAAGTTGAGCCCATTTTGAAAAGAATCTGTTGATTCTAAATTGTTTAACCCCGTATGACTTGAACCATTTTAGACTGATGTGTTAAAAATTAAATGTCCTAGATATAGCAAACTAGACCTTTTTTAGTAGTCCATAGGACCAGATGAACCTGACTAAATACACCTTTTAGAACACCCATTATGAAGCATTCAAATTTAACCGCCCTGTTAATTTACCCCCTTCCATAACTCAAAATGCTCAAGGATTGCAAAGTGGCATCATCCAGATTTAGATTCAGTAAGGTAATGCTTGCCTAGAAACCACAAAATATTTTGTGTGGACTCTTGCTCAAGGTCAATGCAAGGTTCTTTGGGCCGAGCATCAGACTATAGACCAAATCCAGCCCCTCATATCACCACAGATTGAATTTTAGATTCACACCTGTTAAAGTCAATAACGTTCTGGTGAAATTTGCCTGTAATGCACCACAGGTCAACTTTTATGCAGGCTGTTTTAAGAAACTTCCCTTCATGCACACAGATAACAAAGCAGCAATCCTTCTAAGTATGTTAGCATTATGGATTCGTTATTAAGTGACTAACAAGGAGATTACGTATAGTCATTGGTAAACATCAGTTAAAATGCTTTCTTTTATGTTAAAAATGAACTTGCTTCTATTTTAATTTATGAAATTGTACATAAAAATATGAAAAATTTGACTTGTGTATATTTTTAGATATAGATTTATGTCAGCATTTATCTCAGGTCTCATCATCACCTCAGGGTTAATCATGGTTGTTCTATGAACAAGGGCATTATTACCCCTTCACCTGCCTAGCTTCTTTCCAAAACAGGAACAGTTTGTGATTGTGGTACCTAAAGTTTTACTACTGTTATAAGTGATGGATGAAAATAACAGATAATCTATGCAGCAAGTCACCCAAGTTTACTAATACTCTATAAATTATTCAAAAAGATACATCAAATTACCAACACTAGTCTCTGCAGTGGGAGATCGCATCTCTACAATTGGGAGCACAAGTTTAAGAGATTGCAGTCACGTTCACTTTCATGTTTTTTTGCCGACATCCTAGGGCTACAATGTCAGCTTCTTCAATTTAGTGAACCTGTGGATTAAGTAGAGACTCCTAAAAAAAATGCATATCACCGCATTTAGATTGGGGTTTTTTGTGTAAATGTTCCTGGGTGCTTCATGCTCTCATTCATTCCTATCGTTCATCAATTTAGAAGAACATGCTATTTGGTGATGCGTTGGTGTCATAATGATACATCATATACGTGGGAAGAGTCAGCGAAGGAGAGGAAATAATCTTGACAAATTCTAGACGTTTCACAGAATTTGTGAAGCTTGATTGGTGAAGGGAAATCACAATTAAGCTTTTCCGGTTAAATTTACATTTAGATGGATTTTACCAAATTCATTTGAATATTGTTGAAATTTACCAACTTCTTTGATTATAGTCCTTAATCATTAGATGGTAATTTTCATTGTTTAAGAATAGTTAATTAGCTAAACCAATTGGAGAAACACATATTTAACTAAAACATTTCTCATTGTACATGACATTGTATTTTGATAGTTGAGTTATCAATTGCTTAATTATTATTATTCAGCTAGTGAAATGATATGTGATATGTAGTCACATATCAATTAAATGGTTGATGAGTTGTACTCAATTGTTTTTAAATGATGTATGACTACATTTATGATTAATCATTCAATGATAAGATTTGCTGCCTAGTTTACTGATTTATTGAGCATCATATATAGGTCAGTTCACATGCTTTGCTAATCTGCATTTTATAATATGTGCATACAATCTATAATCATCACTATCTTCAGTAGACAGCACATATGGCTGGTAAACATGATACCATCTTAAAGTACCACATATATCACCTAATGCAGAGCTATCTTTCTAAGATACACATCATCCTATCAGGTAACAGCTAATGCGTACTATCTTTAGTAGATCTCAATACACATATCACTAATGCAGTAATCTTTAGATACACTGCATTAGCTTAAAGTGGTGTGCCTATCTTTATAGATAGCACTACACTGATCGCTAATACAGAGCTAACTTCTAAGTAGCATCATACTAATCAGCTAATGCAGTACTATCTTTAGTATAAATAATAATATAATATATGCATAGATTTATTTACTAGCGCCTTATGCTATTGGCCTCTAAACGCTTTCACATATGGTTTTCCCCCCCCCCCCCCCGCTGATCACTGTGGCCCAACCATAACCATGCCAAAACCATTTAGCATCATTCAAGGGCATCAGATCGGGATCACGATTTCTCCCCTTTATCAGCAAACATAATCGAGATAACCATCGCAAGCCGGTATCAGCTTCCCAAATATTGCATGGGTAAATCAGGACAACCACCAGCGGTTAAATTTCTTGTCCTGGGAAATTACAAGATGCTGAATCTCACAGGGCTCGAAAGCACGGCTATACGCATGGATGAGCAGAATACACTGGAGTCGAGCTTACCTGATTGAGCCTCACCTGAAAGCACTACACATATCAGCTAATGCGTGCTATCTTTAATAGATAGCACTACACATATCAGCTAATGCAGTACTATCTTTAATATATAGTACTGCATTACTATCTTTAGTATATAGCACTGCATTAGCTGATGTGTAGTGTTATCTTTAGTAGATAGCACTATACATATCAGCTGATGCAGTACTATCTTTAGATAGCACTACACATATCAGCTAATGAAGTACTATCTTTAGTAGATAGCACTGCATTAGCTGATGTGTCATACTATCTACTAAAGATAGTACTGCATTAGCTGAGGTGTAGTGTTATCTTTAGTAGATAGCACTACACATATCAGCTCTAATGCAGTACTATCTTTAGAAAGCACTACACATCAGCTAATGCAGTACTATCTTTAGTAGATAGCACTCCACATATCAGCTAATGTAGTGCTATCTTTAGTAGATAGCACTACACATATCAGCTAATGCAGTACTATCTTTAGTAGATAGCACTGCACATATCAGCTAATGCAGTACTATCTTTAGTATATAGTACTGCATTAGCTGATATGTGTAGTGTTATCTTTAGTATATAACACTATACATATCAGCTTATGCAGTACTATCTTTAGTAGATAGCACTACACATCAGCAAATGCAGTGCTATCTTTAGTAGATAGCACTGCATTAGCTGATATGTGTCATAAGTAGATGGCACTATAAATATCTACTCTAGGTACCAGAGTCCCTTCCAACCCGCACTAGGCCAGCGTGGAAGGGTAGGCCGAAATCCAGCATGGAAACATGTTGAGGCTTTCGTCCAACAGTGGACTGATGATAGGCTGATGATGATATCTATAAATATCAGCTAATGCAGTACTCTCTTAAGAAATTAGCATGGATATCAACTACAAACACTGCCATGTTCAGTAGATAGTAAAGCATGTGATACTTAGTGAATCACGCAACAGTTAGCTCCTTGTTCATTTCTATCTTCAGTAGACCACACATATCAACTACATAAGCAGTGCTTTATCTGGTTACTAGCACTACAAATATCAGCCATATGCATTGCTATCATTAGTTATAGGTTAATAACTCCATATTTACTTCTTGCAAGTGAAATGAGATGAATCAATGCAAGCGCGCTGAGATTTTGAGGCGTCTAATGCATGAGGCCCAAGGGGATGAGTGCATTTGACAATCATCAAAATTCAGTACAAGTGGGTTGAATTGCTGTATTTCTTGTTCGAAATGTAAATTCTCCATTATTAACCTAATTCATACACAACAGAAAAACAAAATAATTTGTTTTTATTCATGATAAATAATTGATTTGCTGATTTTAGATGTGATTAAACATGGAGAGTAAAAACAAATTTACAAGGCTGATACACGTTGCTATCTTCAGTAGATAGCATCATACAAAGGGAGGTATAGTGTTCTTACCAGAATGCAGTTCTTCCAATACAATTTTTGCATTGGTTGTCACATGAAGTTATATTGACAAAAAGTGCCTAAATGAACTTAACTCGTCCTAATCTTGCAATTTTAAGTACTTTTGTCACCATAAATTCATGTGACCATTAGTGCAAAATTGTATTGGAAGAAATGCATTGTGGGAAGCCACTGTACCTTATCTTGCATCATACATACCAGCAACATGCAACTGTAGTAGGAATTTTTATTTGTGTCAGTTCATTAAAACTTTTTTGGGCGTCTCGACGATTCCATTTGTTCTGAGAGGTTGTATGTTTTACCCAATCAATACAATAGAAATTCGATGTCACAATACCGAATAAGATTAAGGCCATAATTAAAAAATGTCCCTTTTCTCACGAAGAAAATATTACAAGGCAAATGAACTGATTAAATTCCAAACACCAAACTTGAACAAACTCTGAATCATTCAACACAAGAAAAATGATACGAATATGTAATTTTTACTTACCGAAGTTCTTCTACGTCACTAGGAATAGGCCTAATAGAAAATCTGATAAGTTGACATTTATTCATCTTGTTACAGAAAAAATGTTGACAGCTTGGTCCAATCGTTTAAGTACTTTAGAGTTTTGGTCACTCATAACAAACTACAATATTTATGTGGCCTAATCCTCCTCTTCACCCAGCCTCGATGTTCATGACACTTTATCCGTTCTTTGATTGACTCCAAACAAAGGAATCAATAGCGTGTCTCGACTTTACAACAATGATCTATTCAATTGAATCTGGTATGAAGCCTTTACATATTCAATTCAAAAAAGGTTCACGTAAAATGGGCTAAAGTATCTTATTCAGTTGAACAAAGTTGAGCATTTCAGTTGTTAATACGGCCTTTTAGTTTTTGATCTCAACACATCCCCCTCCAAATGTGTGCATTGCTAGTGCATATCGTCATGCACATCACATCACACAAAAACCAGTTATTATTATTATTATTATTATATTGTTGTATCTCTCAAAGATAGTTTCTGAGAAAATTGCAATTGAAATTCTTCTGGAATGTCATTTGGGCCATGTATGTTATTTTGTACACATATCAGACATCTATAGATTGTACCATAAATAACAGACATTTGCCATACTATCATCTGTGTATAGCACCATACATATCAGGCATTTGCCATTCTATGATCTATAGTTAGCACCATACACATGATACATTTGCCATACTATGATATGTAGTTATACTTTGTTCATCACCAAATTGGCAAGACTTCACATTGCGAATTGATATGGAATAGTGTGGGCACACCTGCAAGCAACACTACCACAACAGACACGGTGTGTGATGTACTTGTGATGCAAGCTTGTGGCAAGAGGCGCGCGTGTAAAACAGAATTACTTTCACGTGCGAATAAACAAAAGCCGAATAATTTTTGCCATACCCTCATCTGTAGATAGCACCATACATACCAGCAATAAGCATTATTATCTTTACAGAAAAGTGTAACACACATAACTCCTAGACATTTCTTCCTATAGCAGAAGGCACCATGTAACAGCAGATGAAAACTTCAAACCTTTTGCAAGATTTGATTATCTTGAAATCTTGAACCTTTGTCTTCCAATTCCTCCATTTTATTAAATCAATAATCATATTTGCTCTCTTCAGAAGATGACAGCTTCCTAATCAAAGATGAGTGGCAGATTTAATTACTGCTAATACAGTCAAAACTGTTATTTTAACTCACTGAATTGTTAACAAAATAACACTTCGTATTTGTGGCAGAAATGTTTGCATTTTAAAACACTCTTCCCTACTCTTATCCACTCAACTTAATAATAATTTGCGTCCAAAAAAATTGCAAATTTACATTATCTGTAAAATTTAAAAGTCCATATAAAACTTTGGTCTATAGTATTGGCTTATTCATTTACATTATATGGAGCCAGTCAATTACTCATTTATTTACCCAATCAAAGATGTTTACCATACAATGACGGTTCTGATTATCATTTCTGAGGATTGAACATCCTATGATTGTTCAATTCAGCTGCCATGTCTGACTAATATTTGCTTTCTGGCACATCTTGGCTGCGAGTGCCAATCTCAAGTCGCCTGCAAATTTTACTCTTGAATTCACTCATCATGGTTTTGTGTTTATATTTCCCAATTTCAAAAGTATATAGGATATGCTTCTCATTTTTTTTAGCTTACCAAATGTCAAAGGTTGAGGGTTTGAACTGGTATAATGGATGAAGTTAAGCAAATTTTGCTTATGGACTTCTACCACCAATGTACTCCTGTGTTCATATGTGTCAATATCCTAACTTGTCAGAAATCAATTCCACATTTTTGTAATTATACTTTATATTCTTAAGAAGGGGAGTTGTTATTTCAAGACATGGATCTTTAACAGCTAAACCATTTTAAGGGATTTCCAGTTCATTACAAACTAACAAAACCATCTTAAAAATGGGGGCACGTGTCATTACCACCCCTGGGAAAAATGTGTAACTCAGTAGCTTAATTAGGTGCTGAGAAATTTGGAGGGAAATTCTGTCCTACAAGATTAAAGAAAGACATAAGAAATAGAGGGAAATCATATCACCTTGGAGGGAAATTTTGAATTGGTTTCTGGGAAATCTATTTTTTCTGGACCTGATCATTACAATGACTGACTACTGCTTAAATACATTGGCTATTCCACATTAATTCCTTACTCCCTATGGAAGGCACAATTGGAATTGAGTGTATGTCTCCCATATGGGTATTGGATTCATTTGGAATAGCCATAGTCAATCCATGATCAATGCATTGACATCATATGCACTGCATATGACACCAGGTTATTCCATGGCTTTTTCAAATGAACGTATTTACTCCATAGGAGATGGCATATACTCAATTCCAGCTGCGCCTTCCATAGCAAAGTGTATGGAATTTATCTCAAACATAATTATGCAGTCTTTCTATTACATAGTACCTATGCAGTTCTATGTAAAGCCATGCCATTGGAGGAACCAATAATTCTTTGGATCGGATCAAATTATACTTAAGCTCTAGGTATCTTAAATTTGAATATGAATGTTGAAATCCATTTCATCAATGCTATTAGATGATTAATTATTCAACACATCAAGCATGAATTATATAGTGCTAGATTCACTTTAATTGTATTGAAAACATGCTTATCTGCATATGGACATACTACTTCCTATTTTCTGTTCAATTTATCATGGCAAATTGTGGGCCGTTGTACTATTGAAGGTCAAAAATTAACTAAATGATCAATCAAAATGGACACAAGTGACTTTCAGATTGCATATTGTAGGATATTGTATTGATTAATTGGGAGATCACCCCACATGTATGCACAAGACGGTGTTTAAGGACAACATGTCTGTTAATGTTATTTGTCTGTGTGTGTGTTTTGTTCCAGACATAATATCATGGTTGAATACAATACATTTGTCGTTTGAGGAGCTAAATTTTGGGAGAGGCAGAATTAATGGATTGCCTGTTCGCTGCGGAAATAGCGTATAACACTCCCCAATAAGTTTTCCTCCAGGTGAAGAAACAAGATAAAAGCAGAGCTTTCATTTAGCATGTTTACAGATTTGATGTCTCCCATTTCCTCTCTCCTTTCATTCTCCCTTTTTGCATGCCTTATTATTTACCCTTTTGTTTTTATTGAATGTTTTGTGTTTTGTGTTTTCCACATTTTTTGTACCTTTTTTCTCTCTCCTTATCTTTCAGTTCAGTTTAGTTATTACCATACTATGCATATAGTCATTTAAACAAGACAAAAGGCAAGAATGGAAGGGTAGTCAAATGAGAGGAAGGCTCGTAGATTTGCCACCCTTGATACATGTGCGAGTAGACCGAGGACAAATAACGAAAAAAAAATAAAATTAATAAAAGGTGCAGACTAAAATTGACAAGACATTTGATACAAATAACCGTAGTTGGCAAGGCGATTGGCATAGAATTTTAAAGTGCAAGAGAAATATTTGTTTGAGATACGAATCTCTCCTCTCGCAAACTGCACTGGATCAGTTTGTATGCCACCCACCCATTTTTGACCTTTTTCTTCTCTCTCCTTATCTGGTTTTTCACCCACACCCCTCATTTTTAATGAGGGGTGTGAAAATCCTCTCTCTCCTCTCCTTGCCAAACCGTATAGTTGTGCCTCCCCACTATGTAAAGGGTAGTGAGAAACTTCTCACCCCTGAAAGATTTTTTTAGTCATTAATTCGCTAAAGTGCCCCGTTATCCTATTTGAAACAAGGCCGAACTCGTTTTACGCGATGCGTAAAATGTGGTCCCACCGAAGTCGCGATCACTAACATGCATAAATGCAACTACAAACACCCCACCCTCCCACACCCCGCCCCGCAACCTCCCACCCTTCCCATCAAACGGCCGCAAAATCCCCACCCCCTCCCCCACCACACCGCCGCAACACCCAAGCCACTCCCTCAACTCCCCGCAACACCCAACACCTCGCAACCCCCAACCCCCTCCCCAACACCCCCACAACTCCCCACCCTCATCCCCCAACAACCCCCCCCTCCCAAACACCCTTCCCTTCAACACCCCACCCCTCCTTAACAACACCCCACCCCCCACCACCCACCCTAATATCCTGTAACACGCCTCCCCTTTCCCAAACACCCAGCAACCCCGCCATTTCCCATCCCCAACACGACGCCCCCGCAACCACTCATCACCCCTCCCAACACCCCGCAACACTCCCACCCCTCCCCAACACCTGCAACACCCCACCCCCCTCCCCAACACCCCACCCCCTCCCCCTATGGCATAGTAGTCCTCACGTAGCACAGGATTTTGGCCTATCCGACGTACCGTTTTTGAGAGATAACACCAATTATGCATATTTATTATTTCGCTCATTTGCTACCTAAGCCGCACTACATATCACTTATTTTCAAATTGCAAAAAAGACTGATGGGCCTATGATAGGCTTTTCATGCAGTGCAGGACTTTTGAGTATCCCGATTACCTTTCAAAAACATAAAGCAGTTACGCCGTTTTTTGCATATTAATTAGCTCATTTGCATACTCAATTTGCCCGAACTACACCAAATCTAATCAGGTCGAAAACTCGTCAGCCACCCGTTTCCCTTCCACCAGTACAACATCATTATACGCCTTACGGAACTCCATAAAATTGTACACAGGCCTTTCAGGAAAATTCTCATAATAATGCAAATTAGATAACTCAATTAGCATATTTTACCGGCCAAAATCTAATCATGTCAAGAACTCAATCACACCCCCTTCTCCCTTCTTTGTCCACCAAGTTACATCTTGTTGCCCTTTATGCACTCCCCAGATAAATCCATATACAACCTGGGTTTAACATTTTTATCACGTACGGACCGAACGGACCTGCTCATTTTAATAGTCCCCATTCCGAACTCGTCGGCGGGGACAATAATTGACTCTACTATGGTTTACCAATTTAAAAAAAAATCTTCTTACTCATAGTGGGACCTTACGACTTTTAACCCCTATATGTTTGGGTTCATTTTGGGGGGTCCCCTTCATGGTCCCTGCTATGCATAAAGACTTTAGGCACATCTCTCCATCCCATCACTCAAACTGTAAAATGACTGATATACGCGTGGACTATGTGTGGATCCACTAAGAAAACAAAGTCATAGGCTCCCTAAAATATAGTCACCGTAAAAAGTGGGGATATCAAAGTGCCCCCACCATGCTTTTTGTCCCCCTTTTACAATGAAAATACAATGAAATACAAATGTCCCCAACTCTCTCCCCAAACCGTAAGAGTAGGGGCCCCCCCCCAACTATAAACACGGTAGTGAGAAACTTTTCACCCATATTACGGTGGGAGGTGGAGGGGGGGAGAGAGGCGAGAGACTTCATGAAACTATAGATGTGGGGACATCAATTTTTTTCACGTAAAAGTGGGGACAAAAATGCTGTTGGGAGCCAATTTGATTGTCTCCACTTTAAGAGTGACTATTATTTTTGCTGAGAAGAAGATTACTTTGTTCCTTTTTAAGGAAGTATAAGTATTAACAGTTTCATAAATAATAGCTTAAATCCCACTTCCACCACATAGAATGAAATTACCTTGGCATTTAATCAATTTTGACAAAACAGATTTATACCAATTTGAAAACCTGTTAAGTGGGGAAAAGATAAACAAAATGAGGAAAATTAGTTCAGTTTCGTGGGTCCTTCTTCTAATTGAAAAAGGATGGAGACTGAACTTGGTAATTTAGTTGATTCTGACTGCATTTTGAAAAGAAAAAAGAAATTGGTTATAATAGAAACCAGTCTGAGCCCAAAATTCATATGAAAAGTTCTGGGAAAAAAAAATGCCATAACATGCGCACGGATGAACAAGTGGGTGACATATTTTTCCAATCTCCTGGAACCCATCCAAATGGAAAAAGTGGGGAATACAGTAACTTGGGGCCTACCACATTAGATTAAATGAACATTATTTATTCATTACCAAATCGTGAAAATTTTCCGCTAGTCATGTGCCTTTATAATGACCACAGGTGGATAAAAAAAAAACAAGGCGAAAAGGCAATGGTCCCCATACTTAAACATTCACTCTTATAATATCACAGCATTAAATTAAATAAATGGTGATTCACTGAAAGGTTTGATCTAGCAAAACTTCCATCTGCTCCTAAAAATTTGCCAAATCCCTTTCATCAGACCTAAGTCCCGGTTTCTGTAAAATTTCACAACCCCATGTAAGGTTTGACCCCCATAAGTTGATAATTATCTCTCATTTTAGTACATTTTCAAACAAATAAACTCAATATAATGAATCTGAAAAAACCCCTTGTTCTATGCTTAGAAACATTATTAAAAAGCCTAAGATTTTGCATTGATTGCAATTTGGGCCTTTTAAAACCTGTTTGGTTTGTCCCACCTTTTGACTTTGTCCCCATACTGGGACTGCCACCTTTGCTTAAAACCCCCCCCACCCATCAAAAACGGCACTTTCATCCTTATTTCCAATAAATAACTATGAGATTTTTATTCCAACCCAAATTTACCATCAAATTGAATAACCATCTCCCCCGGGGGACACAGCCACTTTAATAATGGTTTGTGAGCTTAATTTGAGAGCAAATTCCTGCTATATAAAGTATATCAAATTAAAATTTCGGCAGCAGGTGAATTCTTCCTCACATCATTTCAATAAAGGAAAAGATAATTATGCTACATAATATCAATTCTAAATTCAACATAAATTTCTTTCAGCAAGGTAATTTAACGAAACAAAAGATAATTTTTAATGTATTACACTTAATGTAGGATATTGTTATCCTCATTAATACCACACAGAAAGTGTACACCACATCATTAAGTCTGTGAATACTCTTGAGAGTACTCTCAGTGCATCATAAAAATACTGTATAAGCCAATATTTTCGCGGACAAATTTTCGCAGTTTTACGCAGATTGTACATTTTCACAGGTTGTTGAATTCGAGGTTAGGGTATATGTTCTATATAATAACATGTAAATGTTATTACACAATTCGAAAATCCGCGGAAAAAAAACCACCGAGAACAATTGCAGTATACAGTATTAGATGGGAACAATCAGGGGATTTTCAGTGGAGTTTATGACATTAAATACAAACAGGGACGCTACATATGACTGCGCACTCGTCGCATTAAAAAATTGGACATCTACACTTCTCACGTTTGGCCTTTCACTCTAGTTCAGGGTTTAAGCCATAAAAAGCATGTGTTCCACATATGTCATTCGTTTCCCTATTTTTCATTCCCGACCATGCCCAACAATTCTAAATGGCATATTGTCTAGATTTTGTTTCTAATTTCCTAATAAAATAAACAAAGTTACTCATGATATAATAATTTGTGTAGTGATGTAGCAAATGTAGTCACTCTGGCAAAGCGTGTCTAGCAATGGCAAATACACTAGCCATGCAAGGTTATTGACAGATATGTATCGGAAGGAGGGGGCAAAAAGCGGTGTGGCGCCCCGGCCCTTGTCTCCCGCCCTGCGCACGCTGCTCGCCCGCCGGCAAGCAGGCCCGCGCCCCGCCCCGGCCTGCCGCAGCACGGCCAAGCAGACGACCGCCGCCGCCAGCAGCCGCCCGCCGTCCCGACCCGCCACGCAGCAGCCTCCAGCCACGCAGCGCCAAGGCCGCCCGCCCGCCCGCCAGCAAGCCGCCCGACCGAACAAGCAGCACGCCGCCCGGCCGCCCGGCCGCCCGGCCGCCCGGCCGCCCGCCCGCCCGCCCGCACGCCCGCCCGCACGCCGCCCGCCCGCCGCCCTCAGCCCGCCAGCCCTCCAGCCCTCAGCCCTCCAGCCCTCCAGCCGCCACCCGCCCGCCGCCCGCCAGCCATGCCAGCCGCCAGACAAGCCAGCCAGCAAGGCCGCCAGCCAGCCAGCCAGCCTGGCAGCCAGCCACCAAGCAGCATCCAGCAAGATCATCAGCCCAGCCTAGCCAGGCCAGCAGCCAGCCAGACAGCCACAGCCATACAGCCATCCATCCAGACAGCAGGCCAGCCCCAGGCATCATCCCATCCTCCATCCATCCATCAATCCATCCATCATACATCATCCATCAACCATCCATCCATCCATCCATCATCCATCCATCATCCATCAATCCATCCATCCATCCATCCATCCATCCATCATCATCCATCATCCATCCATCCATCCATCCATCCATCATCCCCCATCCATCCACCCCTCATCCTCCATCCATCCATACCTCATACATCCATCCATTAATCCATCCATCCATAATCCTACTGGAACAAAAAAAGGGATTACTCAAATCCACTGAACTTACTCCTACAACCATGCCAGGGACTGAGGTTGTACCCAGACTCGTCTCCATTTTCACATGCTGTAAAAACCAACATTTAATAAATGTGATATTGATTTGCTAATGGACAGTTTTTGCAAATGACCTTAATACACGCAGTAAGTATCAAAAAGGTTGGTAACTCGCTTTTTTTCTAAAGGTTTGCTTCGCATTTCAAGCTGGTATGCTGCTTAAACTTTTAATCTGATGAAATCAAATATTGTGTCCCCCAAGCAAGACATCTCTATTAACCACACATAAAAATGACAACAAATAATTTAGCTTCAGATTTTATCCCAATGATGAAAATTTTGAAATAAGTCCCAGAAAGGAACAACTCTGATTTTCAATTTCGACAACACCATTTCAAATCAGTACTTTATTACATTCATATTCACTGCCACTGCGCATTCCTCTTTAATTACTATTTTCTCAGGCCTTTAGTAAGTAAAAACCCTGCAGGAAAAATCAGGGAGTTTAATGGGCACACTGACATTAAAAACAACAGACACTACAAATAGGGTGTGTTAACTCAATCATATTAAATGTGACACATACACTCTCCACTTTTTTACCACGCCCTTTCATCTCCAAACTCAAGTATTTTGTAATCAGCTTGCATTCCTAAAAATTGTAATTCTGTTTCCTATTTTTCATTCTGTCATACATGATAATTGATAAACATTAATTTGTTCTACTTTCTTGTTTTAATATGTAATGCGCAAAAGAGAGGAGTAATTAGTGAATCTGCGGAAATTATGAAGTTTTAACCGCAAGCACAGGTGTCTAGGCAAGTAAATAACATACCACTCCTATCAGTGAAGTTGGAGGAAAACAGTATATTGCACTGCACTTATTTCCACAGTATTTATTGGGCCAGAGTTATTCTGCAGCAATGTATTTGGGCAACATTTCCTTGTCAATTTTAAAAAGAAATTACACAATATTTAATTTCATCTATAGAGGAAGTGTGAAAATTAAATTGCGCAAAAAGGGTCCATGCTGAGACTGTTGAAAATTTCTTGCTTGAAACTTAAGCTAGTTTAGAGTCAGTATAATCCATCATATTATGGTAGATATAGATACAGCAAAGCCACGTAAGTAAAAGTAGCAATGAATGCTGTATTATGAACGGAAGTACTGTGCCGAGGATACGAGTCGAAACGATGACCGATAAGTGACGGAGGCATAGCTACACTTGCGCGATACTTTATTGATTGATTCCATATAATGCCTTAATGTCTTAAATCAGCGAGCTAACTCGCAGAGGTTCCGTTGTAACCTTACTTTCCGTTTTTCTATACTGCTGCTTTGTCGCTCAAATATTCACTATTTATTATTTTGTTCTATTTCAAAGCTTACAAATTAATGTCCAGAGTCATTTTTACATCCTGGGCAGTAAAGTACAGCATAATATTATTTATCTATTTTGAAAAGTTCTATGATATGACACTACCAAATATAACCCAAATAAGATGTCCCCATGTTAGGTGCCGTAACTCAGACCCAGAACCGCGGAGTCATTAGCAATATGGTCATTAGACTGTTCGCACTCATTGATACGTTGATAGATATAGAGTTCAAAAGATACTATGAATTTCTTGAACATGAATTAAATTTTCAACTCTTTTAAATTACGTATAGATGTTTTGAAGAATTAAATTCCATAAATGTGGCACGTTGATCTTTGAAGACCACCGACCGAGAACTTTCGAAGGTGTATCCGACAAACTGTACAAAGAAAACTGAAAACTTTGTTTTTTGAACTTGCCCTGCGCTAATCGTAATCGTCCCTATGAAACCATGCTTGATTTTCTGTCTGTCGTGCACAACAGAAAATACAACTAAATCATCATCTTATTACATAAAGATTGCATATTCGGTTTTTCGGGCGGCCTATTCACTTAGGTGTGAATCCAATACATTGGTAAGCTTCAATTATCAAAAAAAAATAGGTTCGAAAAAAAAATTTGGGGGGCTTCTTTCTTCTGGAAATATCATCATGGAATCGGGACACACTGTTATGTGAAATCTCTTGTTGCAAAGCACCTTTGAACACTGCAAATCTGCAGGAATTGGCTTTAGTAATAAATTTGCAAGGAATTGTGGTGAATTATGGTTAAAAAATGAGGACCTAAAATAATTGAAATCAAATATTTATGAACTGTAAAGAGGCCTTCAAAAGTGCAAAGTGTCATTTTGTGATGGTACGTTTTAATTCATAATAACTATTATTGTTATTTCGATAAGAAGGATACATGTAATAAGTATTATACACATTATGCATGCTTAAATATCATTCAAAACGTTCATATTCCACTTCAAATGGTTCATTTGTGATGAAATTCCTATTCTTATTACTGCTATTTCCACTCATAAAGGTACCAGGTTTTATAATTATACTTATGCATGCTCACCTAACAAAAACATATTCCATCAAATGGGTCAATTTGGTGATAGTCTAAAATTTATATCATATTATTGCTATTCTGATCAGGATACCAGAACAAATATACTTATACATGATAACACCATATTCCCCAAAAGCATTTTATCAAACAACTTTTGGGTACAAATGATCGGTTACAATCATCCCTTTAAGAAGCTTGTTCTGATCGTCTTTGGGACCCCCCTGATTTACCCGAAAGTATATCAATTTTGATATCAGAGGAAAGGCCGGTATTTTTCTCATGTCATCCTGAAATTTTCAGCTTCAAACAATCATTTTCTTTCCTCAGATATAGAAAAAGCTACCGGTTTTTAATCTTAATATAGGGCATTGCCTATGCAGTATCGCGTCTATCAATCAAAACCCAAGTTGTTTCCCATGGTTACTTATGGTCAGTGTGTACAAGTGTCAGGCTCTCATCCCAAGTACAGAACAATGACAGACAAAAATCGGAACAGCACCTTTAAGAAAAGAATAAGATCAATTATACTGGATTAGACCAGACCTTGAGGGAAGGCATCTTTCTGGAAATTATGACTTTATATAGTTAGTCACATTTAATCAACACATGGTCCATTGCCAATGTCTTTATGTCTCCTTTGGTATTCACGTTACAGTTAACGCCAAAATATCATGTCTGCCTTTAAATGGTTTTCTTGTTTCATAACTGGACATTGTTTTTCACGTGTAGCATTTCGAACAGCATTAAAGAGGATAATTGGAGTCTAGTTAAACCTTAAGGATCTAATTTTCAGTCGTATAATGAAGAGACTGGTGAGTTTATACTTAGGTTGTCAATTAAGGCCAATCTGGGAAACATTATGGATGGCATACTATTACAAAGTTTACTAAACATTGTAAATGTTGCAAAATCACATCCAGTGTATAGTGATGTGCTATTAATCATGAATAACAAAAAAATGCATATTCCACCAAAAGCATTTTAACGGACATCGTTTGGGTACCAATGACTGGTTACAATCACCCTTCTAAGAAAAGAATGAAATTTAATGTAACAGGATTTAGGACCAGAACTTGAGTGAAGGGAAGGCATCTTTATGGAATACTGACTTATATATAGTCACATTTAATCAACACATTGTCCATTGCTAAAATTCTTTTGTGCTCCTTTGGTATTCAGCTACATGTATACCTCCAAATATCATGTGCTGCCTTTAATAATGTCTTTTCCTGTTCATTAACTTGGACATGGTTTTTGTCACATCTAGCTTTTGAACACATTAAGATGATTGTAGTCTTTTAAATCTAAGATCCAATTTCATGTGTATATAAAGGAGACTGGTGAGTTTATTGCTGAAGGTTGGCACTTAAAGGGATTAGCGACGATAATGCGAGAAAATCGAAAAAAATGGGGACATGTATTTTTTAATCTATAATCGTGGGATAATTTGTGTGTACGAATTTCTATATAACTGCTTTAATATGAAACAAACCACCAATAGTGAACAAATTAAGTATTTGCGGAAATTTTTCATACCGTCTCCCGTAAATAGACATTCAGCGACGGCGTCTCAAAATCTGCACAAACAGCTGATTGTGGTTTACAAACCAGTACAGAATAAACAAAGATCATATGTTTGGTTTTGGCGGTCAAACTGTACTGATCATGGTGCACAATATCCACACTGAAATTCTGTGATTCACCGGAAAGGCTTTTTTTAATCTCAAGTAGGAATTTGGATACGCACATAAAAATTACAGATCAATTAAAAGTACTGCCTTTTGGGTTCCCCCCCCCCCCCTTTTTTTGTTTATACATGGATTTAAGCCAACCACTTGCATGTAATGTTCGCATATCCATGCCAGTAACCAAAATATAAAAATATGAATTTGATGGAGTTGTTTTTGATGATTTTTTTTTTGATGTGTTTCGGAATAAGCATCCTGCTAATCCTTTTAACGCATGATTACTATACAACATTTTATACAAATATAAATGCTGCATGTTGCAAAATCACATCAGTGTCAGCTGTGATATAATCATAGTTCTCATTATAAGCAAGGTCATGTTTTCCACAGCCTCTTGGCTCAAACAGTTTGAACTCCCCCCCTTCTTAAACCGTTGCGCATGAAAAACTACCACACTGGTAACGTACCTCCTCTTACAAGACAAAAAAAAACAAGTTTCTTTTCATGTGTGCAGTTGAATTTTCCACTTCATCAGCATTTGATGGCAAACATCTCGTGATTCCTCCATATAGATTTGTAGAACTAGACAAGAGAATATGACACAACTGAAATTTTTCATGCACACTAATTCAAGTTCAAGTTTTCTACCCAATTTTGTCTGTCAATGGAATGAGCAAAATTTTGTCAGTGATAAAGTGGTCTGCAGCTAAATGGCTCTATTTGGGGCAAAGGGTATCTTATGTATAGCTTAAACCACACTGTGGCATCCTTCTCACATAACCATGTTAACTTGTAGCTTATGACCTGTGAAGAAAACCTATGCTTTTGTCAATTGTTTTGCACTGTCCCACATTACATTACAAACAGTTACCACGCAGTATTACTGTTACCTTACAATGGTATGGGTACTACAATTATAGCTTACAATACTTCTTTAACAGTAACAGTAACAATTTGCCTATCACTGTATTAGCAGTGTCATTTGTTAGCAACTGCAACCAATGACAAGCAAGGCTTACATATGGGGTCAAAAATGCACCGACTAAAAATAAAACGACCCAGTTTGAGTTAAAACAATTTTAGGGTTAAATATAAAACAAAATATAAACAAGAATTTTACGCACGCAAGTTTATTTTAGTCGGCAAATTTTTGGACCTTTATTTTTAAGTGTGGATGTATTTTTTTTATTCTTAAGAGGTACTACTTTTTGTGTGAGTGCAAAGGGAAAGTTTACCGAAACCTATGCTAGAAAGGTGTAATTATTGTTAAGATCTGTCATGGGATTCATCCCCTTAACATACTATAACTCTTACTTTAGAACCTCTTGACTATTGACAGACTATTCTTGCCATCACGTGCAATTAGATTTTTAAGACCCCAGACTTCACGACACCTCATGTCTACCGTGCTTCTGTATTAATACAAAATGTGGAAGTTTGCATGCACACCACATACTGGCTTCCAGAAGCCCGACATTTATTTCATAAACTGATCTATTTGAAGGTCTTCAAATGACATCTGAAAAGGGCGTGAGACTGGACGTTTCATGGGATGTTTTCTAAGAATATTGCAAAATGAAAAAAAATGACAAGCAATATAGCAAACAAAATACAGTGTAGCTTTTCAGAAATCCCCATGGGTCAAACTGCAGTTGGCCAGAGCATATTCCCTACAATGTATTCAGCAATCAGACGTATAAGCTCCAAAACTCTTCTTCTGGAGGTATGAGCGGAAAGAACAAGAGTGAGGATTATCTTCAAGTCTATAATGTATGAGATGCCTGCTCAAAATCCGGTTACAGGACACAAAAGCAAAGTTACCCTCAGTTTGTTATGCCTTAAGTTTTTGAATGATGATAAGTCAAGGGATTAGGGAAACTGATTAGGGTGGTAAAAAGGCAGAGAAATAAATTATTGTAAGCAAACTAGGATTCTTGCGCTTTCTGCCTAGATAGTGAACCTGTGCCAATGCAAAATCACAGAATATCACAGATTATCCTGTTTTACATCATTTGCCAATAATGTAAGATGATTTCAAAATGAGTAATTGTGAGCTCTTACAATTAAAGGGGCATTTCGTGATCTAACGCCTCGCCCCCGATACCTAAAAAAAGTCAAGACGTTTTTTAATCATCTGAACTATTAATATTAGTTAATCCATGTTACCTAATCGTAAGTGTAAATTTTGGTCGTATCTTTTTACGAAATTCTCAATTTTGTATTTTCGGTTCGAAATTATTGCAGAGTGGCCTATGGGACCGTGGAAAACAAGCATTTGTTCATAACACAAAACCCCAAGGTCGGGATCAACGAAAGAGTTGTGAATAAGCTTTTCTCAAGGATATCTAGTGAAAAATGAATTAAACAGAAGGTGCTGGAATCACGAAATACACCTTTAAGCTCTCTCTCTCCCCATCTCGCTCTCTCTCTCATACACAAACACACCTCACCCCAAAACCACACCCACACACATATTAGTTTCTATACATGCTTCCAACAAGGTGGTAAAACACAGAAAGTGTTTCTCGCTCAAAAGGATTAAAATTTCTAGCTTTTGGTGCAAATTTCAGCACTCGTACAGCGATGTCATTACGCCATGCGAAGCCCCGGTGCAGCTGCAGAATATTGGCAAAAATCTTATGTATGAAGTGAACATTGTGAGCGTGCATAGCTTTCGGTGAACATGTATTCTTTAGGTATGCTCAACGTATTAACAAGAGTATACAAGACTTAATTGGATTCCGCTGTAGCAGGTGCTGGTATGAACTTCACTGGAGGGAGCCTACTTTTTCTTGTCTGTTTTTTCACTAAATTGAATGTTTCGGATTTAAAAGTAAGCTAGGTGAGATTAGGTACTAGAACATATTCAAAATGGGGGAAAATATCACAAGTCCCTTGCATTTCTGAGGGTTTGGGGTAAAATGGAACATTTTGCCTTAATTTCTTAAAACCTTGGGCAAATTTTAAAGTATGTGCGGTCTTACAGTTGATGCTACAAGAAATTCAAAGATTGGATTTCCCTCAGTAATGCAAAATGGCCTGCAACATCAATTTATTTTAGATTTGCCTAAATGGCTAAATCTTAAATTGCGAGTTTTAGGCCATTTCAACAATTACAAGCTTAATAAATTTACAAACATATTTCATGTTTTCTTTCTTTGTCAATTTCTGTTGAAGTTATTCTAAAATGAGGCATGTGGTAAATAAGAAAAACAAGTTACACAAGCATGCTTGATACATGGGGGTGAAACTGCCAAAAATATAATATGATATATAAAATGATATCATTAAAGAAGTTATCAATTTTTATTTTGAAAGACTGCATCGGAAGTGAACTCTATACAATTGAAACTAAGCAAGATTCTACACATGTTGTCTTCAACAACATCATGACACTCAACTAAATGTTCAACTCAAATTGGGAAAGGCTAAAAGTTTACGAAAACACATCAATTATGTTGGTCCCAATCAAAACTGAATGAACTACGCAATTGTGTTCATACAATGTTTCACTTCCGATCTCAATGAGAAACATTTTGAATTTCTTGTGACATTTCTGCCAGTGCAGATGAACTTTTGTTGTATTAATGGCTGCAGAATGTTATCAATAATAACATTATCAGCTCAGCAAAACATGAATCCCAAGAAGGCATATATACTATAAGTTAAAAAAAGAACAAATTATTTTTATCAAATCCAAACAAAAGCAAAATATGCTTGATGCTAGAAAAATACATTTTCCAAAAATATTCACAATGATGCTGACTGTTAAATTAGGAGGAAGGTTTATCTAAGATATCCACAGATTGAATTGTTTTTAAAGTTTGGAATGTGAGCAAAATAGATACTCACTTTTTATAATTTTGTAACAGGGTGGCCCAAAAATGCTACCGATGACAACATATTAGCAGTGTGATGCGTTGCATTTTTGGTCACCCTATAGTATAAGTCGCATAGAACTAAATAAGAGGTCAGTTACTGAAAGTTTACTGGATATGGTGAAATTGGTATTACTATTTTCCAATTTTATTTCAGATAATTATATGACAATCAAGACATGCAGCCAACAGGAAGCCAATTAAAAAATAGCCTCTTACGCAGTCTAGAGTTCTCACAATTCCCTCATAGCAAAATCCATTGGGACACTTAATCACCAAACAAATGCAATATCAATCATGGAAATCCTGATAAGAGGTAAGCCTATCTATAAGATCAGAATTCAGTATTATTGAGAGAAAAAATATCTTTCAACATACCCTTTATAATTTAGACAAATTAGTTTTGTATTTTTCTGAAACGAGACACTGCAAATGTTAACGTATATGTATACCTGCCAGCTAATAGAGGAGCCATATCCCAAGTGTCACAACCAATATCAGTCGATCTCACCCGATTGTAACACAATCATTGTAAACTAGAAGGGCTACGTCTAGGGAATCCGGATGAAATGCCAATGATAAACTGTCATTTATCTGCGTAACTGTGCACTGCAATAATGTACCGCAAGCCGGTCGCTGCGACGAGTTGATATTAAAAAACGAAATATGCTAGTCAATTCCAATTTAGGGAGAAAAGGATCTTTTCCTCCATGGAGGGGTTTCCAAACCTCGCAATATATTACCACAGATCTCAGAAACAGATAGGCGTAAGTGGCAGTGGGAGATATTTTTTTCCTCTCCAATATCAGAAATGGAACCTCCCACGAGGTGAAAATGTTACATTATTGCAATATCATTTCAAATATATTAGCGACAAGTTTTATCTTGAAAGTTGCAATTTGAGAAATTTGTCAGATGAATACTAAGAAGGTTGCAAATGCAAAAAGCTGCAAGGTGCAATTTCATCACAACTCTATACAATAAGAATACTGAAATAGTTGAATGAGATAGCAAAGAAGATTTGGCTGAAGCAAAAATTGAACCACCAACCTCTAGACTCAAGTGCTCTACCA